>JAUCBJ010007242.1:0-164228 GCA_032718475.1 Nemertoderma westbladi
GTTGCTAGGTACTGCACCCGACCGGATAAGGACCCAGTGTTGCTGTCCTCGCAAAGTTTTGTGTTTCTCCGATTTGTTTCGGATGGCGTCGCTAACAATAGAACTGGATTCAGGGCCCGTTACAGTTTCCCGCAATGCGGTGGGAGGTTAGATAAATTAATATGTACGAGTTTGCTTTGGGAACTTTCTGGTTACTTTATGTGACGTGATATTGTAACTATTTTATTATTTATGAAAAAAATTTATATTTAATGATTTTTAAATTTTGAGTGAGCCGCCCTTCCGGCTGACCCAATCTTAATATATGTAGAATTTTCTAGATTTATAATATAAACATGTAAAGCTAAGTTACTTGTAAGAGAGAAGATCTTAAGATAGCCTACAAAGTTAAAACCGAACAACCAACAACCGAAAACATTAACAAGGTTGAGAATGCTAAGGACGATCTTAAATTGGCCTACAACATCAGCCAGGAGAAGTACATACAGGATAAAACTGAAGCAATTACAACTGCTCACATACAGCACAATCAAGACTTACCTGGCAAACTGTAAATGAGGTATCTGGGGGGGGGGGGGAAAGTTGAGCTAAGGGGCTCCTCAAAAATATAGTCCTGAAGAACGTATTGGGAAATGGAAAGATCACTTCAGCAACGCAACTTGCTTGGGCAGCCACCAAACATCGAGGTCAGCCCTACAAGGAAAACATATGAAAAGCGCTAACTAAACAAGGGACTTTACACCTGCCGAACTCCAAAGAAGCAATAAAAGCATGTCCAATCATAAAGCGAGTGGATTAGATGAAATTCCTGCAGAGGTATGGAAAACAGGAGCGCTAAACAGACCATTATTGGATGTTTAAGATCAACCGGATGCTGAAGGAAAATCCACCACCCATCTGGACTAAAGGTCAACTAAAACTTCTCCCCAAGAAAGGAGACCTCGGTGTACCAACAAACCATCGTGGGATCTGCCTGCTTCTGGTAGCTGCCAAAATATACATCAAAATGATTTAATATTGAATTAGGCCTCACATAGAGAAACTAGTGCGTACGATCCAAAATGGATTATGACCGAATAATTCAACAATAACTCTGGTACTTGCGCTACGGCGGCTGGTTGAGGGAATTAAGTCAAAGAACCTTCCTTAAGTTCTGACATTTGTGGACTTCAATAAATCATTTCGACTCCATCCATAGAGGTAAAATGAGAAAATGGGGTCTCATTATAAGAGCTTAGCTTATGGAATACCAGAAGAAATTGCCAATGGCATTGGGTAGTAGTTATATTGTGACACAGAAGCCCAGGTACACTCACCTGGTGGTGAAACTCTCAATCCTAGCTGTAGTGCTGCAAGGTACACATTGGCGACATTACTATTTGTAATTGTAATGGATTACGCAATGAGGACGGCCACAAAGGGTGAAGATCCGGGATTCACACTACAAGAACGCAGAAGTAGTAGATATCCGGCAACTACAGTCACAGACACCGACTTTACGGATGACATCGCCCTGCTCTCTAATACGCTAGCAGATGCACGCACAGCTTCTACTAAATAAAGTGGAGAGGGCTGCTAAGGAGGTTGGATTGCATATCTAAATGCTACCAAGACCGAATTTAATGGAAACTTCACCACAATGGGTAATAATCCACTATAAGGAAGGTTGACGACTTCCAGTACCTTTGGTGATTGATAGAGAGCAGTGAAAAAAAGCTGGTAGCGGGTAGCTCAATCAAAAATGGATACCATCTGGAAATCAGACCTCTCTAGGTAAAGTTTGGAAGTGGAAAGTGTACTTTTATACGGGGGCGAGACTTGGACCGAAATCACTTGAACATCCAATTGATGGTTGCTACACAAGACTACTAAGGACAGCCCTAAACATCAGCTGGAGACAACACATGATAAACGCTGAGCTTTATGGTACAATACCACCCTCCGTGAAGGCAGATTAAGATTCTGTGGGCACTGCTGGAGAAATAAACATGAGGTCATCGTCATACCAGATCTACTTTTCTGGCAACCAACTTATGGAAAGCGTAGTCGTGGACGACCGCGGCTATAACATATATAGACCAGCTTGAAAGGGATACTGAACTTGGGAGAAACGAAATTGCGACAACTATGGAGAATCGGGAAGCCTGGAAGGATCTCATTTCCACTGTCCGAGTTCGCTCGTTCTAGTAGTAGTTGGAGAATCGGGAAGCCTGGAAGGATCTCATTTCCACTGTCCGAGTTCGCTCGCTCTAGTAGTAGTTGGAGAATCGGGAAGCCTGGAAGGATCTCATTTCCACTGTCCGAGTTCGACCGACCTAAAGTAGAAGTAGGTAGTGACAAAGCTACTCATAGTTGAATGTTTATATAAAACTCTCCCACTGCGCCCGCTCGGTATGTAAATGGAATCGGATCATAAGGCCGAAAAGAGCAACTTTCTGAAGCTAATATATATACATTATATATATACATTATATATATACATTATATATATATACATTATTTATTAAATTGTTATTAAAATTATTTTATTATTAAGTTAGTTATTAAATTTACTCAAAATTATTCTTTCTAGAATCACAGGCCTACAATCTGGAAATATTTCCAGTCCAAATTACCCTAGCGATTATCCTCAACATTCGGCTTGTGTCTGGGTAATTACAGTAGCGCGAGGTGCCCAAATACAGGTTAGTGAGTCATTGAACGGGATTCCAATCTTCTAGTTTACGGATACGGCATCGAAATTATCGAGAACCTACCCAAAAGAATGCAATTTCAATTTTACTAAAAAAAGTGGAGGTTCAAACTACAGTAGTAAGGGTTCAATGGTCTAGTGTGGGGTCAAATGGGTTTACTTCAGAATACTTTAATTTCTACCCGCCAATATAGCTTATTGTTATTATTTTGTGTTTTTAGTTTCATTTTGAGGATTTCAATCTACCGAGCACTGCCAGCGATACGGATGGATGCGGGGATGATTTCGTTTTGGTTCGAAACGGTGGCCATAGTGATTCCCCATTATTAGATACTTGTGTTAATTTACGAAAACATCCGCAAAGGTTTTACAATTCTAGAACATCTTAATCTTACAGTATAGTTAGTTCTGTTAAGTTCACGACATAAGTATTATTAAATGATACTAAAGTCATTCCAGCGTTTAAGACCCGTGTTTATTTATGTAAACCTCCCTCGCTGCGCTCGCTCGGTATATAAATAAACTCGGGTCATAAAGCTGCAAAGTGCTACTTTGCACACAATGATGTAAATAGTTATTATTCCAAAATTGTAACATTACTCAACGCCTTTAGTATTAACAGCGAGTTGTTATTTAGCACTTAACAATTTTAGAGGACATTACAGCATTGTATTAGCCTGTACATTTAGTATTGTATTTGGTGTTATTGTTTACGTGGTAACCCATGACGGCGTTAAGTAATGTCCACTAAGGGGACATTACTTATCGCCGTCATTGGTTACCACGTAAACAGTAGGTGGAAATTTGCTTGACAGCCAGATAGGCCTACTGCATTACCTACCGGTAGGCGGTGTATAGCTATTAATAACCAGGAGCTATACATTAACATGGCTCCGAACCCCATCATAAATATAAGCTAACTTATTTACAACATAATTTATGTCATATTTACATTTATTTATACAGCAACTAATTTAATTTGTGCAGTTTCTATCACTTATAATGTATATATACAATCATTTCGTAATGATAAAATCTTGGAATAAAACTACATACATACTTGTTGCGAAGTACTTTACAGTGTTCTGATCCTCGTGGCTTTTTTTTCACTCACTCACTAACGTTCGTTCGTGTAACAAAGCCACTCGGATCATCACACTGTAAAGTGCTACTTTACACACAGGTATGTTAATAGTTATTATTCCTACTGCAGTCTTGTACATTTCACCCTTATCACATAATTAAATATAAATGATTTTCCTCCTCTGCTCAAATGTATTACAGTCACGGTAAATTCGTGGATATTTCCAGCATCATAATTCGCTATTTACGGAAACCCTTTGATTTATTTTTTTAGACCGCGAAAGTCCAGTGAGGAATCAATTCTCATAGAGTTCCATAGTTCACAGAACACTAACACTCCAAGGAAATGGAGGCTGACCTGGAAAGAAGATGTATCAGGTAAAACTCTGTTCTCAAAACATTTGTTTAAAATCGATTTATTTATTATTTAAACACTATAACTATGCTAGGCTACATTACGTTAACTTAACAGGGTCGATGCCATCTCATACACGGAAGTACATTAACCGAATCTTGATTATTGCTGGTATTTATGTTAATGTGTGTTCAAAATGCGACGAAATCCCACTGCGAAAAATCACAAATTAAATTTTAAATATATTTCTCGTTGTAAACCATAATAATTCTGAAAAATGAACTACATAAATGCCAAGAATCGAACGACATAATGAAATATGATCTAGTATAGTGCAGATTACGTCACTGAGTGATGATGTTGTTACTTTACAAGAAACGTTGTCAATAGTTATGATTACTGTAAGTACAGCATCTTCGTAAGTGTTATAATAGTCTTCACTGATCCTATTACGTCAAATACCCTGTGAATGTCAGTCGTTAAATGTGGGGAAAAAAGGTAGTGTATGTATGTCATAATGTAGGTATGGGAGTCCATGCTGGGCTTTAACTGCTGAGGACACCAAATCTCTGGATGGCACATTCACAAGAATGCTACGTCGGGTTCATTGTGTCAAGTACAATGCACACATCTCCAACCAGACACTATATAACATTGGAGGTGTATCATTGGTTCCCCCAAGCTTGACACAAGAACAAAGCCGCCTCCGCTTTACAGGTCATTGCTTTCGCCGTGAGAACCAGCCAGTGCATAATCTTGTACTTTGGCAGCCTCATGGAGTGAATAAGCATGGTGGACAGACCATGACTTTCTTGAGACGCATCTTAAAGGACACTGGCCTTGAAGATGCGGATGTTTTTGCAAATGTCATGGGTGATAGTGAGTTGTGGCGGTGCAATTTTGTCGACTAGACGGCACAGCATTCTTAATATTTATGTAATATATATATATAACGCAGCTGCAATGCAGCATGCCTATCGTTGTACTGTAGTAGTAACCTTTTATCGGTCTAGTAATAATTAACTAACGTCTCCCAACAAATCCAATAGTTATTCCGCGATACTTCACAGGTTGTGGCGGTATCTACCATTCGGACACCGGCACTATCAAGAGCCCTGCCTTTATGGACGGGCTCCGGCAGTATTGTAAGTGGAAGATCACAGCGACACCAGGGTACCAGATTGTATTTACTTTCAACGAGCCTTACAATCTTTCTACCGGTAACTCCAGTCATACTAAGCCCTGTCTACCAGTGGGCATTTTATTAGTACCTAAGAAGGAAAGTCCACGTGAGTAATAAAAAGTGTTTATATATACTGTATAATATATATAATACTATAATTTAAAAATACGTATGATTTATTAATAACTGTAAAGCGGGTGTGCTCGCGTCGGTTGGAAGGTTAAACTATAATGTAATAATTAACACAGATCTATACGAAGATATAAACTTTCATCCTTCTTTTCTTTTTTTTTCAACTTTCATCTTTACGTAAACTTTTATCAGTTTTATTATTTATTTTGTTTGTAGATTTTGTTTGTGATAAAACCGAGATGCCAACAGCTCCTATACAGATGGGAACTAATGAAGCGACTATTTATTACCAAAACTACGCCCATCCTCCAACTGGTAACATTCGCTTCAGTATTAGCTGGAGTGTTCAATGTGGAGGAATCTATAATAGTTACTCTGGGTCTTTTACATCACCAGGTTGAGTTTAATAATAATATTAGATATTGGATTATACGACATACGTACGTCATAAATTTTAGATTAACTTACAAACATTAATTAAACTAAAAATCAAAGTTTTGGTTCTGTCTTTCAATGGAAAACCAAATTGAACGTTTTTTCGCGAACGTTTAGTCTTGGTTGATTGATTTTTCGGGAAAATTCATATTAACTTCACTATTAACCCCCCCCCCCCCCCCCAAATTGTTCTACAAATCTTAATTAATTATCATGAAATTTGAAACAGAGATAGTTTCACCTCCCGACCACTGACTGGGTGAGCCAGAATTTGAATTTTTCCTTTCAATTTTTAGCTACAAGCGTTTGGGAAAAGTTTTCTCTGACGATATTGCACCAGTTACACCGCAGTTATAGGGTATCTATGGAAAACTGACGGTGCAAGGATTCCAAAAATGTAAAAGCATTTGAATTTGGTTGATAAATAGCTGAGATATGGGCATTCAAATGTTGCATTTTCTTCCTTTGCAGACCATTTATTCTATTTAATAAATACGCAATGTTCTAGAACATTTTATATGTCCCATACGTAGCTGGGCAACAATTCAATGGCTCTATACTATTACGTAGGTATTCATACATAAACAAAATGTTCTTAGATTATTAAATTGATTATTTAATAGAATAAAACATATCTTCTGAAATGTAGAGCACGCCCTGGTCACTGGAGGTTTTATAGTATTCTGGAGTGGATAGGACAGAGGAGAAATATCTTTTTACAAGTGACCCACCAAGTTTATTACTGTAAAGGATTTCTCGTGCCCTTCAGCACCATGAGCTCCTAAACGGCTTTTTTTTAATCTCAAAAATAATTCCTAGGTTAACTGTTAACACACTCGTTTACTGTTTTGGTTTCTCGGTGAGAAGTCTGACTTGAAAATATCTCGCAATAGTCCTTCAACGACTTGTTATTTGCGTACTTCCTCCACCCTTTAAAGATAGTACTAAAACACAATGATTTCTGTTCTCGCCAGATGTTATATTGCTTCCTTCTGGTATAAAAGTAGTGTACGCTTCGTGACACCATAGAAAAACCTTTAGGAAGATTGAAAAAGAGAAACCGGATGAGAGGGGTGCTTTGGTTCCGTTAGGATCCAAAGTATAGCCTCAAAAATAGTACCGGTACAAAAATAAATATATTCCAAACAATTTGTAACCAAAAGGATAATAATAATAGGTCGCTTGTAAAAAGGTCTGTCTCCTCTATCCTATTCACTCCAGATTACTAAAATCATATCTTAGCAGCTAACAGGTACTTTTCAACCAAATTCAGATTGTTTTACATTTGGAATCCTTGAATAGCCAGCTTTCTATTCACTGTAAGGTTGAAGAATAACTGCGGTGTAACTGGTACAATATTGATGGAGACACATTTGATGGTAGCTAAAGATTGAAAGCAAAAATAAAAGTTCTGGCTCACCCAGCAAGGAGGATGGAGATGAAACTGTCTCTGTTTCAAATTTCATGCAATCTCATTAAGATTTGTAGAAAAATTTGGGGGGTTGGCTGGTAGCTGCAGGCAATTATAATTTATCTGGTCTATAATTGATCAATAGTCACTATCTGCAACACCACTGCACTGCATTCACATCTGACCTTAACTAAGTCCTTTACCAAAACAACCTAACTTGAACTAATTAGAACTATTCGAACCTTGGCTGACTAATGAAAGATCTACCTAACACTTAATTTAATTTAACTAAATTTTACTTGTTTTATTATTTTAATTTATTGTGTAATTTATTATAGATATATTATAATACATGCGAGTCAATGGCGCAAAATGACAGCAAATTCCCAAATGTTTTTGGAAGAATAAATAACACATTCATTTATCAATATTGTAATCTTATCATTTATTAAGGTTTTCCACAAAATTATCCAAATGGGATGGATTGTACGTACAATATAACCAACCGTCAACCGCAAATGGAAACCGTGTTGGACTTTAATAGCAACTTCCATGTAAGTTCACGATATTAAATGGTTGTCTCAATAATTATTTGCCATTATGTAATACTGTATAAAACTACCAGGGCTGTCAGACTGGTGTTGCATACTCATCATTGTTAGATGTCCCGAGTTGAATCACTTATCGAGAAAATTGCAAATTTTGCAACCTGGTTTTGAGAACCTGGTTTCTACAGCTGGAGTAAAGGAATAGATTGGATAGTGTGTTCCGCGTTAAACCTTGGGAGTAAGTGATGATCACTTTGGTATAACATGGTCACAGAACATTATGAATATTATTTTATGATTACTGTAGTTAGTACGGCGTATAAATACAAAATGGTTTGGATAATTATGTGATAATTATTATCTAATAACCTTTTAGTTGGAGAACCACCACAGTTCGGGGCGCTGCGCTTGGGATTACGTTTATATCAACGGGACGGGCGACCGAGAGGAGCAGCGATTCTGCGGCCAAGTGGCCCCCAACCCGGCGCCCCAACGGGGCCCGATGGTGGTTCACTTCCACACGGACGGCTCGGTAACCCAGGCAGGGTTCGAGGCCAGTTACCGCCTGTCTCCCTGTGGCAGCGTCTACACGCTGCCCGAGGGAAAGCGATGGGAGAGTCTACAGTCGCCGCAGCTCGATGACGGTCGCTATGGTAACAATGTAAACTGCACTTTTACTATAGAAGTCGAGGAAGACAAACTCGTGTATCTAGTGTGAGTATTCTAGACATTCTTGAATTTATCGGCAATAATTTCATTAATAAATTTTCTTGCTACTATGTAAGAACACTATGCTAGAAGTAAAAATAATTACAAGAGAGAGGTGTCAAGAATCTAAACACGGCACGTTCAATTTACAAAGCTTTCATTTTTACTGCGCAAAACTTAATTGCCTCCCCTCTGAAATATTTTTCGTAAAATGAAAGTTAATATTGTAGGCCTAACTCATCGGTACTGTAATGTACAAAGTTGCAATATGGGTTTGATAAAAAACACAAAGGTGTGGTACATTTCTGTTGTCTTTGTATTACGAATGTGTTAATGTTTAATGTCCGTTTTTACTCAATTTTCTCACAATTTCTGCGGATTGATGTACTAAGTCCTTTATTACAGTAGGTTGACCTTATTTTTTTTGCATGTTGTTTATGATTATTGGGAAGGTATATAAGGAAACAACGATATATCAGCTGTTTCCAACTTCTCTTTGGCGACAGCGTAGTCTGCTCTCGTTTTAGTTGTAATTGTAAAAGTTGTAATAGCTTCATACCAGGAGGTCAACAGTTCCATCCCACCTGGACGTCATTACAACGTAACAATATATCTTGTTTATTTTTCAATTTCTTTAATTTCAGTTTCCCTTTAAGTGTAATTTTAGTAATACAGGATTTAGCGTTTGGTTATAATTGTTCCGTTTGTATTTCAGCATCCGTATTCACGATATTCAGGAACATTCTACTTGTAAATACGACTATCTAGAGATTCGAGACGGGGATTCGTATAACTCGCCGTTGATAGATAAAATCTGTGGACGTCGAACTAGAAATCAAATAACTTCGTCCACTAATAAGGTAGGCTGATATGGCGACGTTTATGCCGAAAGGTTTAGAAAAAGTGTTAGAATAAATTTAGGAACTTTTCGATTATAAAATTACGTTTATGGAAAATACAGTCGTATTGAAAGAAGAAATTTTGGACCATTTTTATTTTAATTGAAAGAAATCCAACTAAATATGTAAAACTCAATTCAAAGAGGAATGTCTGAATTTCGGTCAACTTATAACTATTTACATACAGTACTTGTGTGTGAAGTAGCACTTTACAGTGTGATGATCCGAGTGGCTTTGTTACACGAACGAACGTAGTGAGTGAGTGAAAATAAAGCCCACGAGGATCAGAACACTGTAAAGTACTTTGTAACAAGTATGTATGTAGTTTTATTCAAAAATTGTAACATTACGAAATGATTATTATAATTGATAGAAACTGCGCAGAATATATTAGTTGCAGTATAAATAAATGTAAAAATGACATAAATTATGTTATAAAAAAGTTAGCTAATACTGTATTTATGGTGGCGTGTGGAGCCATGCTAAAAGTGTCGTTCCCGGAGCCACGGAGACACAGTCATGTACCGGGAGCAATACCGGTAGCTACTGCCTAGCTGTCAGACAATTAATAATAAATACAAATTATTGTTTATGTGGTAACCATGGCGATCCCTCAGGTTTCAGGTTCACTTGCATTGAACGGATGCACTGTAAAGTCGCTCTGTTGGGACATTACAACATAATAATATCACTAAATGTACAGGATGTAATGTCCTCTAAAGTTGTAAAGTTCTAAATAACAACTCGCTGTTAGTACTAACGGCGTTGAGTAATGTTACAATTTTGGAATAAAGTTATGTACTCAACTGAAACTCACCGCAACTGTACGGTATCTATTATGAGGGCTCGTGTTATTTATCATGAGGGTTCGTGTTAGTAACACGAGGGCTCGTGTTAGCTATCATGAGGCTCGTGTTAGTTATCATGAGGCTCGTGTTAGTAACACGAGGGCTCGTGTTATTAACACGAGAGCTCGTGTTAGCTATCATGAGGGTTCGTGTTAGTTATCATGAGCGCTCGTGTTAGTAACACGAGGGCTCGTGTTATTAACACGAGAGCTCGTGTTAGCTATCATGAGGGTTCGTGTTAGTTATCATGAGAGCTCGTGTTAGTAACACGAGGGCTCGTGTTAGCTATCATGAGGGCTCGTGTTAGTTATCATGAGGCTCGCGTTAGTAACGAGAGGGTTCGTGTTAGTTAACACGAAGGCTCGTGTTAGTTATCATTAGGGCTCGTGTTAGCTATCATGGGGGCTCGTGTTAGTTATCATGAGGCTCGTGTTAGCTATCATGAGGGTTCGTGTTAGTTATCATGAGAGCTCGTGTTAGTAACACGAGTTCTCGTGTTAGCTATCATGAGAGCTCGCGTTAGTAACACGAGGGCTCGTGTTAGCTATCATGAGGGCTCGTGTTAGCCATCATGATGGCTCGTGTTAGCTATTATGAGGGCTCGTGTTAGAAGAATATTTTTTTCATGTCCCCTCCCGGCTCCGTACAATTTAATTATGGAGACGCGGGAAATTTAAAAGCGGTTCGCGCATTCATCATTACTGCATTACATCATTAGGCCCAGTCAGCTAGTGCAGTAGTGTCTGAGTGTTGTTGTAGTTTTTCTGAAGCAGTACGGTACTCCTGTACTCGGGATTTCCGTTTATCAGTTTATATCAGTCTGTCAGTACCGGTGTACTGGTACCGGTATAGGCTTATTGAACTTTCCACGGTAAACTTAGTCTTGCAGTAGGCCTACCTGGCTGAGTACTGTACTGCAGTACAGCAGTAAGGGTATAATCCATACTGCCATACACCATACAGCCATACCATACACCTGTACACTAACACTGCTGCACTGTACGTCCGTACACAGGTACACCTAACAGCAAACAGTAAGAGTAAAACCAACACTACCTGACGGGTCCTACTAAATACTACAAAAAGCACAAAACAAGCACAAAAAAGCACAAAAAAGTCAAGAAAAGCACAAAAAAGCACAAAAAAAGCACAAAAAAGCACAAAAAAAGTAAAAAAAAGCACAAAAAAGTAAAAAAAAAGCACAAAAAAACATTCTCACATCAAGAGACATGGGGGGGGGGGGGGGGGCGAAAATATGAGAGATATTGTTACAGACACCCCCCACATACGAAGGTAACCCATACGCCTATGATTGATTAATTTGCAATGTTCTGACCTACAGTATGTAAACATAATACCATAATAAATATAATAAGAAAATAAACATAATAAAACACATACAGTATAGATTAATAGCTTAATAAAACTACAGTAAATTACGATCGTGGGAAAGAACACCCAGGATCTAAGGCACTCATGGGGGTCGTTAATTAAGGTAAAATAAAATAGAATATTGACATATAAGATAAGTACGCATGAACTCCTAAACAACATTGCAAACAATCTGGCAGTTATAGAAATTTCAAAGTATACAGTAGTGTTACAACAGCAGTGGTTAAACCCAGGCAGGAACTGTGTTTCCAACAGACGCAGATATCGTAACCAAGGCAGTTCCGACCTAAGCGAGATTCTTGCAAGTATGACTATGACTAATATCATCATACTTGTCCTCAGACGTTATCGATCACCCACTCGAGAGGTTCGGGCAGACCGTGATGTGATAATTGTACAGTATGTCGATTTATCGGTGAATAAATTAAAGTAATTAACCAGAACGCTGATAAGTTGACATAATGTGACAATAACAAAGTCTATTACAGTACAGTATTATAAGTTCTATCCTGATATTTGAATTGAACCATCTTTACATTCTGACATTAGCCTGATATTGCACTTGGGTGCTCGTGGTAGGGCTGTACCTATGTAAGTGCTCGTGCTGGTGCTCACTCACTGGCAGCTATATGACATGAAAGCATACTGGACATGTGATTATCCTTCCGGTAGCCTAGACACTACTGCACTACATGATATTGCTTCTATCATCTGTTCTCTGTATTACAAGCTCAATAAACGATCAGTTTGCTTTTTTGTGCTTTTTTTTACTTTTTTGTGCTTTTTTTTACCTTTTTTGTGCTTTTTTGTGCTTTTTTGTGCTTTTTTGTGCTTTTCTTGACTTTTTTGTGCTTTTTTGTGCTTGTTTTGTGCTTTTTGTAGTATTTAGTAGGACCCCTACCTGACTACCCTGATCTGCTGTTGCTGCCCGGCAGGCGGCAGCCGGTATGGCGGTAGCAGGAAGCAGCCTGCGTCCTAATTGGTAATATAATATGCCTACCTGAATGAATAGGCCTACCAACTGACCAAGGCTTACTACAGTACTACTGTACTAAAAGATTGCTGATTGCTAACTACCGTACCGTAATTACTACAGTAGGCCTACCGGTAGGCCTACTGTACTGTAATTATATACTACCGTTCTGCCGTTTCCAGTTTCCGGTACCTACTGTACAGTACAAGGGAAACCGTAACCTTCTAATAAAATATAAACTTAACACTTTAATAATGTCCAGCATTACACCGAACCCGTTGTTCGTAAATCTATCGGCGGAGGTTGGTGATTGTGAACCGGTGGATATCGAGAGTATATGCATGAACTGCCACGAGAACGGATCGACTAGGATCTTACTCACCTCGATCCCGTTCTACAAGGAGGTCGTACTCATGTCATTCAGCTGTCCGCACTGCGGCCATTCCAACAACGAACTGAAACCCGCGGGCCGGATACACGACCGCGGCTGTCTGTTCCGCCTGCGGGTGGTCACGTCCGCGGATCTAAACAGACAGATCGTACGGACGGACAGCGCTACTGTCCGCATACCGAGTTTAGAGTTTGAGATTCCTCCAGGTTCCACGAACACTATAACTACAGTAGAGGGTCTAATAGACAGGGTTGTAGACTCGTTAACTCAAGATCAATCATTCAGAGAAACCGAAGACCCTGAAAAACACCAATCAATCGATCAATTTATTAAAAAACTACTCGAATTAAAATCCCTTAAGTCGCCTTTCTGGCTGGAGATAGACGACCCATCAGGTAACAGCTTTGTTGAGAACCCATTGGCCCCGGCCAAGGATGTTAATTTAATAGAAACTCGTTACGACCGGAGTTTCGATCAATGTAAGTTGTTGGGGATGTATCCTAGCGACGCTGTGGAAGGTGGGTTGTAGTCGCTCTATCTACCGCTATCAGTATTATATTCTGCTCCGGTATAATTTATAATATCCTATTAATATGTTTTCAAGATTAATATCTATTATTCTACTTTCTTTTTATTCCTTGTTTGAATTGTTTTTAATTATTTTAAGCTTTAGGGCATTTAGCAGATATTCGGTACAGTATTTATTTACAGTAGCGGCGGCCTAAACTCTGATTTAAGTATTTTCATGTAACTCTAACCCTAAGTCATAATCTAACAAATTCACTGTACAAATACGTAAAATAATAAAAATTGAGTATTTTGTGTTGCTTCTGTATTGTATTTTAGGTACCCGAAACGTGTCTGTAGCCATACAGATGGGGGGGGGGGGGGGGGGGCGGCGGGGGGGGGGGGGTCTTTCGACGCAAACAAAATTCATCCCTCTCCAGGGAAAATCGACGCAAATAACAGCTGATTACTCTCAAAAATAAAACTTTAACCTGTTCTATTGAATTTCGTTTATTGTTTAAGTTACCGTGCCATTGTAACCTGCGCCTTTCCCTTAATTAATTATTTAACATTGAGACAACCCCCCCCCCCCCCCCCCCTCCCTCGATATTGCACCAGTTCCAAAACTCGTCTTGTAAGGAAAAGGATTCCAAATTATGTAAATTATGTAAATTTGGCACCTTCCTGGCTGGCCATTTATTCTATTAAATAAATACACCATGTTCTTGTTCTAGAACATTTAGTTTATGTATGAATTTTCATCCATGAATTTCCTCGTCTAAAAAACGTCGCCTCAGAATAAATGTACAAATTCTACTATTTGAAGAAATGCGGATAAAAAAAGTCGGACAAAGAAATAATACAAGATTTTTGTAAAATAAATAATTATTATTCAAAAAATTGTTTTATTATTAAATTGTTACTTTTTCAATATATCGTGACCATAGAGCCAGAACAACACATACATACCACAATTTAAAAAAAAATTTTTTCACTAAAATTACTCAAGATGGCGTTCTACATCTTACGTTAAAATCCTAGACTTGTATGTCGGTCGGTTTAGGAGATATGGTAAACCAGAACAACCCTCACAACATAAAAGTTGAAAACCGTTAGAGGTAAAACAACACACACAGACTAGAGTTAATGTTAAATTTCAGTATGTGTTGTTTTGTCTCTTTGGAAAATAACGAAAAAAAAACAGTTTTTTTCATTAACAAAATTAATTTTGAATGCTAGCCAGTAGCCACTATTATAAAATGTGTCATTGTATCTTCCCAGACCTCTGTCGAAAAAATTAGGAGACGGGATCCATATAGAGGGAAAATGAGAAGGTTTTTTGCATTTTTCTCGAAACCACATTTTTTGGTGAGTGTTGTTCTGGGTCTATGGTCACGAAATTACTTAAATAATAAGAATTTCTTAAATACTAAGTAAGGTCACTTTTCAGCGTTAAAGACCCTTGTTTATTTATGTAAACCTCCCTCGCTGCGCTCGCTCGGTATATAAATAGCGCTGCAAAGTGCTACTTTGCACACTTGCTTATTACTCTCGATATTTCTCAACTCGCGATATTTTCATGTCTCGATATTTTCAATACAACCAAGACGTCAGTTCAATTTATTTTGTAACACTATTTCGTTCTATATTTTATTAAAGAATTATTTTAGTCAACGAGGCTGAAATACCACTCGGAATTATGGGGTAACCATATGGCATTCTTCCATTTAAGGAATCTTTCAAAGATAAAGCGATATGTCAACAAACAAAACATGGAAATACTTATACACGCACTTGTAACATCGCTTGACGCCAATAATTCTCTCTACTACGGTCTGCCAAAAAAATCCATTCAGAAACTACAGTACGTTCAAAACTCCGCTGCTCGACTTCTATGGGGTGTAAAGAAGAGGGACCATATAACTCCAACCCTAAAAGCATTGCACTGGTTACCTATAGTTCGCCGTGTCGACTTTAAAATTGCCTTGCTAACTTGGAAATGCGTAAATAACTGTGCCCCGAAGTATCTAAGCGACTTACTAACTCCGTACATACCCATCCGCGAGATGCGATCCAGCGGGCTGGGTTTACTCGTGGCCCCTCGCTACAATACGGAACATTATGGTAGACGATCGTTCTCCATTGCTGCTCCAACTGTATGGAACACATTGCCTCCGGCCATACGCGAATCATTGAATGTGGGCATTTTTAAGAAACGTTTAAAAACTCACCTATACAATCTGGAATACCACGTGAACTAGTGTCTTATATTACGCTGTGCCTATGAAGTTAATTCTAAACTAAACATTATTTATTTGTTTTTATGGACGGACGACTGACATTTTTTTAATTAATTAATTGGATAATTTTATTTCACAACTATTGCCATTAATTACTAATTAACTTAACCCGTAAGATTGGAATATCTGCGATGATCGTTTTTATTGTTTGTTTTTACTATATTTTACGATGTTTTTATTGTTGGTTTTTTATTACTACATTAATTTAGTTGATTTTACCTCAAACTATTGCCATTGCAGTCACGAACTATTAATTACTGTGTATTATGTGTTGTCAGCGCCTTAGAGTATGTAAATGATGTAAATTTGGCGCTATATAAATAAATATTTATTATTATTATTATTATTAACCAAAAACACCCCCTACAACTCAATAATTGTTTGGGGTTAAAAATTGTGGGGCGAGACACGTAGTCGGCGAGCCTTTGCATACGGTTCATATAGGGCAAATGGGGCATGTCCGTCTGTCTGTCCGTCTGTCTGGTAAATGTTTGAACGCGAATTTCTCGGCATCGCTCGTTCGGAATTGAACCAAACTTAGTAGGTAAGTAGTAGAGAGAAAGTTTAGAAAGTTTGTAAAGTTTGGTGAAAAATCATGCAGTCTGACGTCAGCTACGACAGATTATGTGGTTTTTAGAAAATGTTAAATTTCTCGGGAACGCCTCATTTTCCTGAGCTGAAATTTTGGTTGCTTGTAGAGAATCATGAAGTCTATCTTTTACGAAATTGAAAAGTTAAGACATTTAATTGGGGATCTGCTAGAGACTCAGAAGTAATGACATAGGCCTACCGGTACGGTACTGCTGTACAGTGCTGCACTGGTAAGTACGAAATTGCAGAATAACAATTTGACACCACCTAGCGGATTAACATATGATTGTATATCGAATGAATACATTTATAGCATGGGATATTGGGTCCAAACTAGACATGCCCCATTTGCTCTATATGAACGGTATGCCAAGGCTTGCCGACTACGTGCTGCGCGAAGTCCCCACGAACGTGTTTAAAACGTTTGTGAAGTGTACATTATCAACATACGATCGTAATACAGCAGCTTTAGCAATTTTAGAGATTTTTATAATATTCAATGTAAATCTTTAAAAATTTGTCAAAAAAATACCGTTTTTACTAAGAAAATATTGATATTATTATTTTGCACAGAAAAAAGCGAAATATATAATATTATTGTTGTTGTATTGTACAATAAGTTTTATTACTATAATAAAAGTGGTAAATATAAAAAATAATAATGTAATTTTGTCGTTTTTCTACTGGTAGCGGTAAATAAAGCGACTATTTATACAGAGAACCATAACACAGATAATCATGGCGGAACCGCTTCCGCTGAGAACCATGGTGGTTCGTCAAGTGGAACCACGGGGAACCATGGCGGTTCCGAGAGTGGAACCTCGGGGAACCATGGCGGTTCCGAGAGTGGAACCCCGGGGAACCATGGCGGTTCCGATTACGGAGCCACTGAGTCCGATTTTGTCTCTCAGGACGTGTTCAGTTTCGATACGGGCTGTCCGAGTTGCGGCTCGGAATCAGCCGCGACTCGGATGAGACCCGTCCGGATCCCCCACTTCAAGGAAGTCATCGTCATGGCGACCAGCTGCGAGTCCTGCGGTTACCGTAGCAACGAGGTGAAGAGCGGCAGTGGGGTGGAGCCGTTGGGACAGCGGATCGAGTTGCGGATGAGTGACTCCCGGGCCGATCTCTGTCGGGACGTCCTGAAGTCGGAGACCTCGAGTCTGGAGATCCCGGAGTTGGAGCTAGCCATGGAGCACGGGACGTTGGGAGGGAGGTTCACTACTGTCGAGGGACTGCTCCGTAACGTGCGGGACCAGTTGACCGCGAGCAACCCGTTCCTAGCCGGGGACTCGCTCTCCTCCAGACTCGGAGAGTTCCTCGGTAAGATCGACGATATTATCGCGGGGTCGCGTCTCGTTACCATAGTGATAGATGACCCCGCGGGTAACAGTTACGTTGAGAGTTTGTCGGACAATGACCCCAACTTGGTGGTAACTAGGTACGAAAGGTCTTATGAAGATAACGAGGAATTGGGTTTAAATGATATGAAAACTGAAAATTATGAATAACTTTTGTTTATTTCCTATTTGAGTTTTTTGTTGGTTCGTTTCCTTATTTGTCGGCTAATAATGAAATTATTGTATTTGGGTTACGTTATTTTGTTTTTATTCTGGTATCCGTTTTTGTTTACGAAACCTCCCCCATTCCAACCCGTGGAGATTTGCCCTTTTGAATTTGGCTTGCGATCGCAACCCCCCACACCCATTTATGTACAAAGGGGACGTCCATAATGACGTCACGGTTTTTTTTGACCCCCTTTGTCACAAATCATCACTAAATCGTACCCCCCCCTCCCCTCCCTTATGTTAGTCTCTAAAATATATTGGTCTAATGATATTATTCGAAAGATTATATGGGACAGTCAATGCGGTTGTTATTGGACGTGGATCCATTTCATCTTCTCTAACTCATCTAGAAATTTGACAGCTCTCCGCTGATGTATCATAACGCGATGTTTCTTTAGTAAAACCTTAGAAGAAAAATAAATGTGACACGCCTTGCAGATACGGTCAATAAGTTTGCCGCCAATGGAAGGACAGTAGAGACAATAGGGCAGTCACAGAAAAAATGTAGTCGGATGAGGTAGTATTTCCGGGATATTAGATTTCAATATGAGATTCACGAATATCGATGCACAAGTTAAGATTGGATAGTGCACTCTGGTCTGGACATTGCGGACAACCAATAGGGCCTACCATATGGTTAGTCTGGGAGATGCAATTTTGCATCTTCCATTCCAATTTTGCATTGATGCATTTTCTGGATTGGGATGCAATTTTGTATCTGTATATGACGGTGTATCTGTAAACGGCGGGGTAGCTCAGTTGCCTGAGCGCCGGCCCTGCAATCTATTGGTTGTAGGTTCAACCCCGCCAGGGTCCACACACCCTTTCATCCACTGGGGTCGATAAAATGAGTACCAGTTAAAAAAAACTGGGAGCAAATCTTGGGATAGGAGTAGCGCCCAGCCCTATCCACGGGTAGCAGCTATCGAAAGAGGAGCCTTCGGGTCGCCTCCAGCCTCGGCCGACTGTTTGCTTATATGGCGGTGAAAGTATGAAAAGTGTTTTGACAACACTACGATCACTTTATCTTTACACTTCTGAAATATTAGTAAGATAAAGTAATTTAATAAAATTTTAGTAACGTTTTCTTAAAAATCAGTATATTAACATTTTTTACAATTGATTACTGGATTATTTACTGACATGCAAATTTGTTAATCGGATGGATCTTCAAGCTTCAACACATTTTCTCCACCAATTTTATACTTCAGGATCCATTTCCAAAATAGTCGGTATCGCGATTGCCTTTTTTGACTGGATCCCCGTATGAACATTACAATGAGATTCGAATAGTATCATATTCTCGGTATAGGGGCCGTCCAAGTATGACGTCTGCACTTTTCCCCAAAATATTGACCCCCTCCCTCCCCTAAATCAGATGTCATCAGATAGGCGTTGACCCCCCCCCCCCCCCCCTAAATCAGATTAAAAAAAATTTCGCGTCGTAATCACTGAAAGATGGTGACTGGTAACTGAAACAGAAGGTCGTGCTACGGGCCTTCGGGGGCTTCGAACAATTAAAATAGGCAAGCTATTTATTCTTCAACTATAACTCTTCTAGCACGTATAAATGCCAACGGATAACGACGGCGTAAATGCTGACGTCAGATTTTGGCTGACCCCCTCCCCTCCCCTCATCAGCACGTCATCAGATTTTCCCAACCCCCCTCCCCCCCCTAAAGTGCTGACGTCATACTTGGACGGCCCCATATGCATTAGTGGGTTAGCAACCATTGCAATAGTAAGAGGACCGTTACAATTTTTTTTGGAAGCTCTTGCCACTCACTTCGTATTGGCCGTATTTATTATGTTGTATTTATTACGTTTCAGTTATGGGTTTCCTTTGTTACGGACACGACGTTGACTGGAGAAGGGTACCGTGGTTGGTTCAGGGCAATAATTCCATGCGAGTACAGACTGAACGGGAGTGCCGACGGTGTAGTGCAGAGTGACGGGTTCGGTAGTGGGAACTACTCAAACAATCTCCAATGCACCTGGTACATCAGCATACCAGACGATAACAAGGTGCGTTGCACGTCATAATTTATAATTAAATAATAATTTTATCACGTTGTTTTGTTTTTTTAAATGTTTGTCTCCTTGTAAGGTGTTTTCCTTTTAAATGGAAAAGCCACTCATTTGCTACATGTTCTCGATTGAAGAAGTTGAAAGTAGGTTCAATTTCATCAATCAACTATTATTTTTCTATGGGACCAGATTGACTGAGATTGATGGAGATTGAAGAATGGATTTTAACAATGACTGAGCTTGAAAAATGGATTTTCAGATTGACTGAGATTGAAGAATGGATTTTCAGATTGACTGAGATTGAAGAATGGATTTTAAGATTGACTGAGATTGAAGAATGGATTTTAAGATTGACTGAGATTGATGAGATTGAAGAATGGATTTTAAGAGTGATGGAGATTGATGAATGGATTTTCAGATTGACTGAGATTGAAGAATGGATTTTAAGATTGATGGAGATTGAAGAATGGATTTTCAGATTGACTGAGATTGAAGAATGGATTTTAAGATTGATGGAGATTGAAGAATGGATTTTAAGATTGGCTGAGATTGAAGAATGGATTTTAAGATTGACTGAGATTGAAGAATGGATTTTAAGATTGATGGAGATTGGAGAATGGATTTTCAGATTGACTGAGATTGAAGAATGGATTTTAAGATTGACTGAGATTGAAGAATGGATTTTCAGATTGACTGAGATTGAAGAATGGATTTTAAGATTGATGGAGATTGAAGAATGGATTTTAAGATTGACTGAGATTGAAGAATGGATTTTAAGATTGACTGAGATTGATGAGATTGAAGAATGGATTTTCAGATTGACTGAGATTGAAGAATGGATTTTAAGAGTGATGGAGATTGAAGAATGGATTTTCAGATTGACTGAGATTGAAGAATGGATTTTAAGATTGATGGAGATTGAAGAATGGATTTTCAGATTGACTGAGATTGAAGAATGGATTTTAAGATTGATGGAGATTGAAGAATGGATTTTAAGATTGACTGAGATTGAAGAATGGATTTTAAGATTGACTGAGATCGAAGAATGGATTTTAAGATTGACTGAGATTGAAGAATGGATTTTAAGATTGATGGAGATTGAAGAATGGATTTTCAGATTGACTGAGATTGAAGAATGGATTTTCAGATTGACTGAGATTGAAGAATGGATTTTAAGATTGACTGAGATTGAAGAATGGATTTTAAGATTGACTGAGATTGATGAGATTGAAAAATGGATTTTCAGATTGACTGAGATTGAAGAATGGATTTTAAGAGTGATGGAGATTGAATAATGGATTTTCAGATTGACTGAGATTGAAGAATGGATTTTAAGATTGATGGAGATTGAAGAATGGATTTTCAGATTGACTGAGATTGAAGAATGGATTTTAAGATTGATGGAGATTGAAGAATGGATTTTAAGATTGACTGAGATTGAAGAATGGATTTTAAGATTGACTGAGATTGAAGAATGGATTTTAAGATTGATGGAGATTGAAGAATGGATTTTAAGATTGACTGAGATTGAAGAATGGATTTTAAGATTGACTGAGATTGATGAGATTGAAGAATGGATTTTAAGAGTGATGGAGATTGATGAATGGATTTTCAGATTGACTGAGATTGAAGAATGGATTTTAAGATTGATGGAGATTGAAGAATGGATTTTCAGATTGACTGAGATTGAAGAATGGATTTTAAGATTGATGGAGATTGAAGAATGGATTTTAAGATTGGCTGAGATTGAAGAATGGATTTTAAGATTGACTGAGATTGAAGAATGGATTTTAAGATTGATGGAGATTGGAGAATGGATTTTCAGATTGACTGAGATTGAAGAATGGATTTTAAGATTGACTGAGATTGAAGAATGGATTTTCAGATTGACTGAGATTGAAGAATGGATTTTAAGATTGATGGAGATTGAAGAATGGATTTTAAGATTGACTGAGATTGAAGAATGGATTTTAAGATTGACTGAGATTGATTAGATTGAAGAATGGATTTTCAGATTGACTGAGATTGAAGAATGGATTTTAAGAGTGATGGAGATTGAAGAATGGATTTTCAGATTGACTGAGATTGAAGAATGGATTTTAAGATTGATGGAGATTGAAGAATGGATTTTCAGATTGACTGAGATTGAAGAATGGATTTTAAGATTGATGGAGATTGAAGAATGGATTTTAAGATTGACTGAGATTGAAGAATGGATTTTAAGATTGACTGAGATCGAAGAATGGATTTTAAGATTGACTGAGATTGAAGAATGGATTTTAAGATTGACTGAGATTGAAGAATGGATTTTCAGATTGACTGAGATTGAAGAATGGATTTTAAGATTGACTGAGATTGAAGAATGGATTTTAAGATTGACTGAGATTGATGAGATTGAAGAATGGATTTTAAGAGTGATGGAGATTGATGAATGGATTTTCAGATTGACTGAGATTGAAGAATGGATTTTAAGATTGATGGAGATTGAAGAATGGATTTTCAGATTGACTGAGATTGAAGAATGGATTTTAAGATTGATGGAGATTGAAGAATGGATTTTAAGATTGGCTGAGATTGAAGAATGGATTTTAAGATTGACTGAGATTGAAGAATGGATTTTAAGATTGATGGAGATTGGAGAATGGATTTTCAGATTGACTGAGATTGAAGAATGGATTTTAAGATTGACTGAGATTGAAGAATGGATTTTCAGATTGACTGAGATTGAAGAATGGATTTTAAGATTGATGGAGATTGAAGAATGGATTTTAAGATTGACTGAGATTGAAGAATGGATTTTAAGATTGACTGAGATTGATGAGATTGAAGAATGGATTTTCAGATTGACTGAGATTGAAGAATGGATTTTAAGAGTGATGGAGATTGAAGAATGGATTTTCAGATTGACTGAGATTGAAGAATGGATTTTAAGATTGATGGAGATTGAAGAATGGATTTTCAGATTGACTGAGATTGAAGAATGGATTTTAAGATTGATGGAGATTGAAGAATGGATTTTAAGATTGACTGAGATTGAAGAATGGATTTTAAGATTGACTGAGATCGAAGAATGGATTTAAGATTGACTGAGATTGAAGAATGGATTTTAAGATTGATGGAGATTGAAGAATGGATTTTCAGATTGACTGAGATTGAAGAATGGATTTTCAGATTGACTGAGATTGAAGAATGGATTTTAAGATTGACTGAGATTGAAGAATGGATTTTAAGATTGACTGAGATTGATGAGATTGAAAAATGGATTTTCAGATTGACTGAGATTGAAGAATGGATTTTAAGAGTGATGGAGATTGAAGAATGGATTTTCAGATTGACTGAGATTGAAGAATGGATTTTAAGATTGATGGAGATTGAAGAATGGATTTTCAGATTGACTGAGATTGAAGAATGGATTTTAAGATTGATGGAGATTGAAGAATGGATTTTAAGATTGACTGAGATTGAAGAATGGATTTTAAGATTGATGGAGATTGAAGAATGGATTTTAAGATTGACTGAGATTGAAGAATGGATTTTAAGATTGACTGAGATTGAAGAATGGATTTTAAGAGTGATGGAGATTGAAGAATGGATTTTCAGATTGACTGAGATTGAAGAATGGATTTTAAGATTGATGGAGATTGAAGAATGGATTTTCAGATTGACTGAGATTGAAGAATGGATTTTAAGATTGATGGAGATTGAAGAATGGATTTTAAGATTGACTGAGATTGAAGAATGGATTTTAAGATTGACTGAGATTGAAGAATGGATTTTAAGATTGATGGAGATTGAAGAATGGATTTTAAGATTGACTGAGATTGAAGAATGGATTTTAAGATTGACTGAGATTGATGAGATTGAAGAATGGATTTTAAGAGTGATGGAGATTGATGAATGGATTTTCAGATTGACTGAGATTGAAGAATGGATTTTAAGATTGATGGAGATTGAAGAATGGATTTTCAGATTGACTGAGATTGAAGAATGGATTTTAAGATTGATGGAGATTGAAGAATGGATTTTAAGATTGGCTGAGATTGAAGAATGGATTTTAAGATTGACTGAGATTGAAGAATGGATTTTAAGATTGATGGAGATTGGAGAATGGATTTTCAGATTGACTGAGATTGAAGAATGGATTTTAAGATTGACTGAGATTGAAGAATGGATTTTCAGATTGACTGAGATTGAAGAATGGATTTTAAGATTGATGGAGATTGAAGAATGGATTTTAAGATTGACTGAGATTGAAGAATGGATTTTAAGATTGACTGAGATTGATGAGATTGAAGAATGGATTTTCAGATTGACTGAGATTGAAGAATGGATTTTAAGAGTGATGGAGATTGAAGAATGGATTTTCAGATTGACTGAGATTGAAGAATGGATTTTAAGATTGATGGAGATTGAAGAATGGATTTTCAGATTGACTGAGATTGAAGAATGGATTTTAAGATTGATGGAGATTGAAGAATGGATTTTAAGATTGACTGAGATTGAAGAATGGATTTTAAGATTGACTGAGATCGAAGAATGGATTTTAAGATTGACTGAGATTGAAGAATGGATTTTAAGATTGATGGAGATTGAAGAATGGATTTTCAGATTGACTGAGATTGAAGAATGGATTTTCAGATTGACTGAGATTGAAGAATGGATTTTAAGATTGACTGAGATTGAAGAATGGATTTTAAGATTGACTGAGATTGATGAGATTGAAAAATGGATTTTCAGATTGACTGAGATTGAAGAATGGATTTTAAGAGTGATGGAGATTGAAGAATGGATTTTCAGATTGTCTGAGATTGAAGAATGGATTTTAAGATTGATGGAGATTGAAGAATGGATTTTCAGATTGATTGAGATTGAAGAATGGATTTTAAGATTGATGGAGATTGAAGAATGGATTTTAAGATTGACTGAGATTGAAGAATGGATTTTAAGATTGACTGAGATTGAAAAATGGATTTTAAGATTGATGGAGATTGAAGAATGGATTTTCAGATTGACTGAGATTGAAGAATGGATTTTAAGATTGACTGAGATTGAAGAATGGATTTTAAGATTGACTGAGATTGAAGAATCGATTTTCAGATTGACTGAGATTGAAGAATGGATTTTAAGATTGATGGAGATTGAAGAATGGATTTTCAGATTGACTGAGATTGAAGAATGGATTTTCAGATTGACTGAGATTGAAGAATCGATTTTCAGATTGACTGGGATTGAAGAATGGATTTTAAGATTGACTGAGATTGAAGAATGGATTTTAAGATTGACTGAGATTGAAGAATCGATTATCAGATTGACTGAGATTGAAGAATGGATTTTAAGATTGATGGAGATTGAAGAATGGATTTTCAGATTGACTGAGATTGAAGAATGGATTTTCAGATTGACTGAGATTGAAGAATGGATTTTAAGATTGATGGAGATTGAAGAATGGATTTTCAGATTGACTGAGATTGAAGAATGGATTTTAAGATTGACTGAGATTGAAGAGATTGAGGAATGGATTTTCAGATTGATGGAGATTGAAGAATGGATTTTCAGATTGACTGAGATTGAAGAATGGATTTTAAGATTGACTGAGATTGAAGAATGGATTTTAAGATTGACTGAGATTGAATAATGGATTTTAAGATTGACTGAGATTGAAGAATCGATTTTAAGATTGATAGAGATTGAAGAATGGATTTTACGATTGACTGAGATTGATGGGATTGAAGAATGGATTTTAAGATTGACTGAGATTGACGAATGGATTTTAAGATTGACTGAGATTGAAGAATGGATTTTAATTGTGAACAGGACTCTACTTCGGTTTCCTGACTTTATACTCTTCCACTCACTCTGCTTCTGTCTGGGAGGTCCAGGGTCCGATCCCATGCCAAGCCAGATGCAATTTAGTAACTGCTGCACCAGATTAGCGATATTGAAATCTGAGAGGGTGCTGATGCTGTAGGTGGGGAGGGCAGTTGGTATTGGAATTGTTAGGATAGATAGTCTTCATCCTTGGGATTTAGCCCTCATTCCATTTATAGGTAACAGCCAAGAGAGAGGATCCTATGCGTCCTGTGTTTCGCGATCACAGTTATCTTCGTTTCCACCCAAGATAACAAACCATCTCACAGTCTGCCGGTTTGATTTATAATTAATTTCGTAAACACATTTGCGCGAAAAATACAAGTCACGACATGTATATATTTTGGGTGGATTCGTGGGTAATAAATTATTTTGATACAATCCCAGGTGATTCGGTTTACTATAGTTGAATTCCATCTGGAAGCCCCTCAACATTACCATAGTGGTACCCGCGATCTCATAATTTGCCACGATCGAGTTGATATATTCAGCGGACACATTCAGGGTAGAAACTCGGGCTCTATTCGTCACTGCGGGGAACTCGGTCCCCAGATGATAATGACGTCAACAGGACCCATGGCGTTAGTATGACGTAATTATATATGCCAATGATATACAGATAATTATATAAATTAAATAAGTTCGGTTAGTTAAATGGCCAGTGTCTAAACAAATGATAACTGCATATTAAAGAAATCATTATTTATTAATAGTTAAGGTTTGGAGTCGCTAATAGTCCTGGAGGTCATTGAACCGGATTAAATATTGATTTTAAATTTAGATTTATTTCAGTTACAATACATTTTAATTGAATGTGGTGGTGTTATTTCTTATGTAAACTGCTATACTTAATTATCATCTCACGAGAAGATACAGTGGCACGGTTACAGGTTACAGTGGCACGTTTTAATTAAATAGATTATGTTACAGTTTTATTTTTTTCGATTAATGCTGTAATATTTCGCGACGATTTTCCCCTGGAGAGGATGACTTTTGATCGCATCGAAGGTCCACCATTTCTTAATTTCAAATGTTGACGATAATATATTATTTAATATAATATCCTTCCCCTCCAGGACGGTTAAATTCCAGACGGATAACCATTTGAATTCAACCGGGTTTAAAATTAAATACGAATCGGTTGATAAATTATGTGGAGGTCATATAAATGCCACCGATCAACCAAAGGTTGGTATTTTAATTTTACTTTTAATCATAGATGGTATTTCGGCGTATAAATTTCCTACAATATGTTTTCAATGAATTATTACCGGTAGTTACTGTATTTATATTGTACAGTGTAGTCCTACTTATAAACTTTCGTCGCAGAAATCTACATTATATTGTAAATAGGACTTCATGTAAATGCGTGTTACCAAAACATAGTGATTAGATGTCGCGGTAGATACAGCACTTGTTTGTCTGTCTGTTCGTGGAAACGTCTTGTTTTTCTGTCTGTCCATGACAACGTTTATTTTTATGACGTATTCTATTAGAATCTGTTTTTATTTTTAGACCATCAGCAGTCCGGGATTCAATGGTTCACTCATCGACCTGCCGCTACATATCCGGTGTTATTGGAACATCCAAGCCGATCCGAATCACGAGATGCAGCAGGTAATAATAACCGGTTCTCGCCGCTGGGATGCAATGCAGCATCTCCATGCAGCATACGCACAGTTCCCGAAATCATCTGCATTATCTATCAAGATTAGTTAGTGTCTTGTGTAGTAGACGATTCAGGAATGACATTGTCATACAGTTCACAGGCTGAGAAAGCACAGGCAGGCTCAGCAAGATAGCGAACAACAGACAACAGCAACAAGGTTGATGCATACATAGATCAACATGCAAGACTTACATGGCAAACTGGCATACATGGCGAACTCCATAGAAGCATTAAAAGCATGTCCAATAATAAAGCGAGTGGATTAGATGAAATCCCAGCGGAGGTATGGAAAACCGGAGTGCTAAACAGACCACTATTGAATGTTTGCAACCGGATGTTAAAAGGGGAAAAGCCACCACCAATTTGGACTAAAGGTCAACTAAAGCCTCTCCCCAAGAAAGGAGACCTCGGCATACCAACGAACTATCGTGGGATCTGTCTGCTTGTGGTAGCTGCCAAAATATACAATAAAATGATTCTATATAGGATTCGGCCTCACATAGAGAAACTACTGCGTAAGAGCCAAAATGGATTTCGACCAAATAGATCAACAATAGCTCAGATACTTGCGCTACGGAAGCTGGTTGGGCTAGTACAGTAGTTTAGTAGGTCAGCAAGACTCACCCGCCTTGTCTATATCCTACAATATACGTATCTCTTATACTACTGTACTGTACTAACGGTTCTTAAGGGCACGTGTTTGTGGTCAAAATTTAAAAAAAAAAACAAAAAAACATTTTTTTACGGATTCTGGATCAACATTTAATGGCTATTTCAAAACTGAAAACGACAATGCAAGATCTCTTTTAGTTCTCGAGTTATAGCTGTCTGTTTGTCTGTCAGTCGGTCAGTCTGACAAAATTTAAGAAACACATGCAATGTACAATTTTGTCATACTGTAGGAATTTTGCTGTTTAGTGATCACATTTATAATGTCAGTCTCAACGTTTCATGTATTCTAGATTGTCTGTCATTCTGCCTGCCTGCATTCATGTCTATCTGTCTGCCTGTCTGTCTTTCTGTTTGTTGGCCTGTCTGTCAGTCAAAAAGTAATGAATGAAATACACAACTGAAAATATTGTTATAGAGGTTTTCCTGGTCTATGATTCCATTTCTTATGTCCGTTTTAACGGTTGGTCTATTAGGATGTCTGTCTGTCTGTTATATTTTGACGGACAGACCGACATGAATACAGACCCAACACAAAGCCATTATATTTAAATATTGACATCAGAAATGGAACCACCGACCAGGAAAACCCCTTTAAATCATTTTTTAGCGATGTCTTGTCCTTTCCTAAATTTCTACGGACAGATTGGCTGATAAACAGACAGACTGACAGTCTGAAATTTTTCAAACGTCAAAACTAACTTCGGTATTGAAATCACCGACCAGGAAAACCCCCATAACCTAAATTTCAGTTCGGTAGTGTGTTTCCTTAATTAGTGACTGACAGACAGACAGATTGTCCGACAAACAGACAGACTGGAATTCATCAAAAGTCAAAACTGATATCGGAAATGCAATCACCACCCCAGAAAACCCTCATATCGAAAATTTTAGTTAAGAAGGATTCTTCCTTATTTTTTCAATACAATTATCCCTCCATTTAACATAAACTGGCGGGAAGGTTTAAAACTTTAAATGACTTTATCTCAGAATTTTATTTTTCACTCATGTACCTGTTTCTCTGTAACTAGTGGACCAAATTGCATGAAATTTTCAGTATATGTTATTCTACTAATCCTTTATAGGTGGTAGCACATTTAAACATGTGGGTTAGAAATTTAAAAAGTTACATCTCAAAAAACGGCCAAAATACGTGTTATTTTCACTTTTCCTAAATAACATTTTTCACTTTGAAAATTTCTGGTGATCACAATAATTTTTTTATTCTAACTGCTGTAACTCCCGTTTAGGTTATTATAACTGTTGTAACTCCCGTTTAGGTTATTCTAACTGTTCTAACTCCCGTTTAGGCTATTCTAACTGCTGTATCTCCCGTTTAGGTTATTCTAACTGCTGTAACTCCCGTTTAGGTTATTCTAACTGATGTAACTCCCGTTTAGGTTATGTTTAGGTTATTCTAACTGCTGTAACTCCCGCTTAGGTTATTCTAACTATTCTAACTCCTGTTTAGGTTATTCTAACTGCTGTAACTTCAGTTTAGGTTATTCTAACTGTTGTAACTCCCGTTTAGGTTATTATAACTGTTGTAACTCCCGTTTAGGTTATTATAACTGTTGTAACTCCCGTTTAGGTTATTCTAACTGTTCTAACTCCCGTTTAGGTTATTCTAACTGTTGTAACTCCCGTTCAGGTTATTATAACTGTTGTAACTCCCGTTTAGGTTATTCTAACTGTTCTAACTCCCGTTTAGGTTATTCTAACTGCTGTAACTCCCGTTTAGGTTATTCTAACTGCTGTAACTCCCGTTTAGGTTATTCTAACTGATGTAACTCCCGTTTAGGTTATGTTTAGGTTATTCTAACTGCTGTAACTCTCGTTTAGGTTATTTTAACTGCTGTAACTCCCGTTTAGGTTATTCTAACTGCTGTAACTCCCGTTTAGGTTATTCTAACTGATGTAACTCCCGTTTAGGTTATGTTTAGGTTATTCTAACTGCTGTAACTCTCGTTTAGGTTATTTTAACTGCTGAAACTCCCGTTTAGGTTATTCTAACTGCTGTAACTCCCGTTTAGGTTATTCTAACTGTTGTAACTCCCGTTTAGGTTATTCGAACAGCTGTAACTCTCGTTTAGGTTATTATAACTGTTGTAACTCCCGTTTAGGTTATTCTAACTGTTCTAACTCCCGTTTAGGTTATTCTAACTGATGTAACTCCCGTTTAGGTTATGTTTAGGTTATTCTAACTGCTGTAACTCTCGTTTAGGTTATTCTAACTGTTGTAACTTCCGTTTAGGTTATTCTAACAGCTGTAACTCCCGTTTAGGTTATTCTAACTGATGTAACTCCCGTTTAGGTTATGTTTAGGTTATTCTAAATGCTGTAACTCTCGTCTAGGTTATTCTAACTGCTGTAACTCCCGTTTAGGTTATTCTAACTGCTGTAACTCCCGTTTAGGTTATTCTAACTGTTGTAACTCCCGTTTAGGTTATTCTAAGTGTTGTAACTTCCGTTTAGGTTATTCTAACTGCTGTAACTCCCGTTTAGGTTATTATAACTGTTGTAACTCCCGTTTAGGTTATTCTAACTGTTCTAACTCCCGTTTAGGTTATTCTAACTGTTGTAACTCCCGTTTAGGTTATTCTAACTGTTGTAACTCCCGTTTGGGTTATTCTAACTGTTGTAACTCCCGCTTAGGTTATTCTAACTGCTGTAACTCCCGTTTAGGTTATTCTAACTGCTGTAACTTCCGTTTAGGTTATTCTAACTGCTGTAACTCCCGTTTAGGTTATTCTAACTGTTGTAACTCCCGTTTAGGTTATTCTAACTGTTGTAACTCCCGCTTAGGTTATTCTAACTGCTGTAACTCCCGTTTAGGTTATTCTAACTGCTGTAACTCCCGTTTAGGTTATTCTAACTGATGTAACTCCCGTTTAGGTTATGTTTAGGTTATTCTAACTGCTGTAACTCTCGTTTAGGTTATTTTAACTGCTGTAACTCCCGTTTAGGTTATTCTAACAGCTGTAACTCCCGTTTAGGTTATTCTAACTGTTGTAACTCCCGTTTAGGTTATTATAACTGTTGTAACTCCCGTTTAGGTTATTCTAACTGTTCTAACTCCCGTTTAGGTTATTCTAACTGCTGTAACTCCCGTTTAGGTTATTCTAACTGCTGTAACTCCCGTTTAGGTTATTCTAACTGATGTAACTCCCGTTTAGGTTATGTTTAGGTTATTCTAACTGCTGTAACTCTCGTTTAGGTTATTTTAACTGCTGTAACTCCCGTTTAGGTTATTCTAACAGCTGTAACTCCCGTTTAGGTTATTCTAACTGTTGTAACTCCCGTTTAGGTTATTCTAACTGTTGTAACTTCCGTTTAGGTTATTCTAACTGCTGTAACTCCAGTTTAGGTTATTCTAACTGTTGTAACTCCCGTTTAGGTTATTCTAACAGCTGTAACTCTCGTTTAGGTTATTCTAATAGCTCTAACTCTCGTTTAGGTTATTCTAACTGCTGTACCTCCCGTTTAGGTTATTCTAACTGCTGTAACTCCCGTTTAGGTTATTCTAACTGTTGTAACTCCCGTTAACGATATTCTAACTGCTGTACCTCCCGTTTAGGTTATTCTAACTGCTGTAACTCCCGTTTAGGTTATTCTAACTGCTGTAACTCCCGTTTAGGTTATTCTAACTGTTGTAACTCCCGTTAACGATATTCTAACTGCTGTAACTCCCGTTTAGGTTATTCTAACTGTTGTAACTTCCGTTTAGGTTATTCTAACAGCTGTAACTCCCGTTTAGGTTATTCTAACTGATGTAACTCCCGTTTAGGTTATGTTTAGGTTATTCTAACTGCTGTAACTCTCGTTTAGGTTATTCTAACTGTTGTAACTTCCGTTTAGGTTATTCTAACAGCTGTAACTCCCGTTTAGGTTATTCTAACTGATGTAACTCCCGTTTAGGTTATGTTTAGGTTATTCTAAATGCTGTAACTCTCGTCTAGGTTATTCTAACTGCTGTAACTCCCGTTTAGGTTATTCTAACTGCTGTAACTCCCGTTTAGGTTATTCTAACTGTTGTAACTTCCGTTTAGGTTATTCTAACAGCTGTAACTCCCGTTTAGGTTATTCTAACTGATGTAACTCCCGTTTAGGTTATGTTTAGGTTATTCTAACTGCTGTAACTCTCGTTTAGGTTATTCTAACTGTTGTAACTTCCGTTTAGGTTATTCTAACAGCTGTAACTCCCGTTTAGGTTATTCTAACTGATGTAACTCCCGTTTAGGTTATGTTTAGGTTATTCTAAATGCTGTAACTCTCGTCTAGGTTATTCTAACTGCTGTAACTCCCGTTTAGGTTATTCTAACTGTTGTAACTCCCGTTTAGGTTATTATAACTGTTGTAACTCCCGTTTAGGTTATTCTAACTGTTGTATCTCCCGTTTAGGTTATTCTAACAGCTGTAACTCCCGTTTAGGTTATTCTAACTGATGTAACTCCCGTTTAGGTTATGTTTAGGTTATTCTAAATGCTGTAACTCTCGTCTAGGTTATTCTAACTGCTGTAACTCCCGTTTAGGTTATTCTAACTGTTGTAACTCCCGTTTAGGTTATTCTAACTGCTGTAACTCCCGTTTAGGTTATTCTAACTGTTGTAACTCCCGTTTAGGTTATTCTAACAGCTGTCAGGTAAGGTCAGGTCAGGTATTCTAGGTCATTGATCAAGAAAACTTGCCACCTCCATGCAGCATAAAGGAGGTGCCACCTGTAGCTGCATAGACCCTCTTACTAGGGCAAATCTGGTCCTGTAACTAGGACCCCCTTCGTTCTGGGATAAGGACGCCCTTGGTCCTGGATTAAGGACCCATATACTTGGCTGCAGGGGTATATGGCCTGACCAGGCAGATGGTGATCTACCAATGGCTGGTTAGGAGTAGAGTGTTCTCATGTCCACTCTGAGGGCACTTCACTGCGACCTGCACCTGGCAGCAAGGGTACAGGGCATGACCCAGCAGATGAGCTGCAACAGCCAATGGTGGGTCATGTACGCCAGAGTAGATATGGGTGATGGGCCTCATATCTGACTCCATTGCGACACCCACCCTGTGGAATGGCAAACCAGGGTGTGGTATTTGCCCCGAGAGCTGACTCGGCAAAAAAGCACCCCCCAACCCCCACTATGGATTACATTAGCAATGCGGAGGTCCGGCCACTAGAGGCCAGTGGAATTACCGGACACAATCGGCCTCACAGGCGTCAGTTAACTCCTGACCGGCTGCCTGTCTCACCCCCTACTGGAGAGAGAGCAGCCAACAATTCTTTGAGTCCCTTTCCTGATGACCTTTCTGGCCCAAACCCTGGGTCACCAGGGAGGCCAGATTGTGATGGGGAGAGGGATTCTGGAGTTGGAGGCTACTCTCATGTTCCACCCCGACCAACAAAGCCATTGGTGAATCTGAGGCAAGTCACTAGACTAGCCTCAGTAAACACCCTAACACTCGGGTCCCCAATGCGACAAGGTGAGCTGACTGCCTTGGCAGATAAGCTTTCTCTTAGCGCAGTGGGTGTTCAAGAGCACCGAATGCAGACTGGACAGACTGATGAGGTTCTGATTAAGGACATGGGGGGCGGTTGGCGACTCGCCCTCGCGTCAGCAGATGATAGTGGCAATGGTGGAATTGGTCTATTGATGAATCCAACTGCACATGCAGCATTGGACAAAATAGACCAAATCTCTAACCGCATCATCCGTTGCCACTTCTCATGTTCTGGAAGACTGGCTAAGAAGTTTCCTAAGGTGGTTCTGATTGTGTGCTACTCTCCAACTAGTGTTGCCCCTGTAGAGGAGGTGGAAAATTTCTACCACAATCTACAAGCAGCAACTGATGGAGTGGATCAGCATGCATTCTTAACATTCCTGGGAGACTTTAATGCAAGTCTGCATCAATCACCTACATCGCCCTGGGTCTATAGCAATAGTGTTAACCGAAATTCTGTCCATCTTCAGGATTTTATCTCTGGAAATGGATTGTTTTCGGCTGGAACCCAGTTCAAGAAGCGAACTGGAAAGCTATGGACTCATAGTGGACCCAGTGGTCACAAGTCCCAGATAGACCATATTCTGTTTCGTAGGAAATACAGGAGCTCTATACAAGACTGTAATGCATTTACACTTCGACCCTTCTCCAGTGATCACCGCCTTATTGTGGCCAAGGTAAGACTTAGTCTGCGTGCTAGCAGAACAACGAAATCTGCCTTGCCACGGCATGACTGGTCCTCTCTGTTGCAACAGCCAAGTGTGAGATCCAGCTTCACACTACAGCTGAGCAACAGGTATGAGGCTCTTGCCTCTGAGGCGGCAGATCACTGTGAGGGCTATACTGCCTTTACAGAAGCAGTTAAGTTAGCAGCTGCAGAAACAGTTCCTGTATACCCTCGAAACAGGAAAAGGGCCCCCTGGACTGACAACAAAATTCAGAAGTGCCGAAATGACCTTCATAAGGCGCAGAAAGAGTCCCGACTCAAACAGACTACAGCGGCCAAGAATGCAGTTAAAGCTGCATCTAGGTCCCTGAACAGGCAGTACTCTGTTAATCTACAGGAGCTAATAAACCAACAGGTTGATGCCATCAATGATGCTGACGACAGCAGGCAATCATCCCAGGCATGGAAATCGATCAATCTGCTTACTGGGCGGAAAAGCCAACCAACCACCAAGGTTAAGGCTGAATCACCAGCCGATCGCCTCAATGGTTGGAAAGCCCACTTTGAAAAGCTCCTCAATAATGACAGGGTATTGCCTGATAACTTTATAGAAGTAAAAGTGTCTGAGTCTGTACTCCCAGATATTCCCATTGGCGATATCTCCTTTGCAGAAGTGAAGGCTGCTGCAAAGAGCATTAAGACCAATCGTGCCAGTGGAGTAGATGGTGTTCCCCCTGAGGTCTTTAAAATACCTGAGTGTTTAAAGCTCATCTATCCCATCATAGTAGACATGTACCGTACAACAAGAGTCCCACAAGAAATGAAAACAAATAAGTTGGTGCCAGTTCCCAAGAAGGGCAACCTAACACTCTATGGTTCTTTTCGGGGAATCTCATTGATCTCGATTGCTGCAAAACTATACAATAGAATTCTATTAAATCGCATCAGGGATCCCATTGAGAGACTGCTACGTGGAAATCAGAATGGGTTCCGTAAAGGTCGTGGGACCATGGAGCCCATTTTGGCACTTAGAAGGATAATTGAAGAGTTATCAAAAAAGAAAGACAGGCATCTGGCTGTTATCTTTGTTGACTTCTTCAAGGCCTTTGATTCAGTCTCTCGCTCACGTATGTTCAGCATACTTTCATTATATGGGATTCCTGATGAAATTATTGCAGCAATCAGATCAGTATACGATGGTTCGACAACATTTGTGTCTACTGTTGACGGTGACACAGAACCATTTGAAGTGTTATGGGGCGTCCTCCAAGGAGACACACTTGCACCATTCTTGTTCATTATTGTGGTTGACTATGTTCTACGCATGTCCTTAGATCATCATAATGATGATGGGGTGATGATAACTCCACCTACTGGCTCCAGAAGTCGAGGAAATCCTGCCAAGTACCTAACTGATCTAGACTTTGCTGATGACTTAGGAGTACTCTCAGAATCATTAGAGGGAGCCCAGCGGCTCCTCAGCTCATTAGAACATGCTGCTTCTAGTGTTGGTCTTTTTATTAACTCCAGAAAGACCAAAATTCTGACAGTTAACTTTGAAAGTCCTCAGCAAGTCTCTGATCGGATGAGCATAAGCTCAAAGGATGGTATGCTTGAGCATGTGGACGACTTCTGTTACCTGGGATCATGGATCCGGAAGTCAGGTGAGGACCTTCGAATACGTAAGGGAAAGGCATGGGCAGCCTTGAATAGGCTTTCCAGGATTTGGAAGTCACCTAGAATTAATCGGAAACTTAAGGTCCGATTATTTAGAGCAGCAGTAGTTCCAGTACTCCTCTACGGGAGTCCATGCTGGGCTCTAACTGCTGAGGACACCAAATCTCTGGATGGCACATTCACAAGAATGCTACGCCGGGTACATTGTGTCAAGTACAATGCACACATCTCCAACCAGACACTATATAACATTGGAGGTGTCTCATTGGTTCCCCCAAGCTTGACACTAGAACAAAATCGCCTCCGCTTTGCAGGACATTGCTTTCGCCGTGAGGACCAGCCAGTGCATAATCTTGTACTTTGGCAGCCTCATGGAGTGAATAAGCATGGTGGACAGCCCATGACTTTCTTGAGACGCATCTTAAAGGACACTGGCCTTAAAGATGCGGATGATCTAGCAAATGTCATGGGTGATAGGGAGTTGTGGCGGCGCAATTTTGTTGACAAGCCGGCACAGCATTCTTAAAAATGCAGCTGCAATGCAGCATGCCGATCCTAGTAGTAACAGCTGTAACTCCCGTTTAGGTTATTCTAACTGTTGTAACTCCCGTTTAGGTTATTCTAACTGCTGTAACTCCCGTTTAGGTTATTCTAACTGCTGTAACTCCCGTTTAGGTTATTCTAACTGTTGTATCTCCCGTTTAGGTTATTCTAACAGCTGTAACTCCCGTTTAGGTTATTCTAACTGTTGTAACTCCCGTTTAGGTTATTCTAACTGCTGTAACTCCCGTTTAGGTTATTCTGACTGCTGTAACTCCCGTTTAGGTTATTCTAACAGCTGTAACTCCCGTTTAGGTTATTCTAACTGTTGTAACTCCCGTTTAGGTTATTCTAACTGCTGTAACTCCCGTTTAGGTTATTCTAACTGCTGTAACTCCCGTTTAGGTTATTCTAACTGCTGTAACCCCCGTTTAGGTTATTCTAACTGCTGTAACTCCCGTTTAGGTTATTCTAACTGCTGTAACTCCCGTTTAGGTTATTCTAACTGTTGTAACTCCCGTTTAGGTTATTCTAACTGCTGTAACTCCCGTTTAGGTTATTCTAACTGCTGTAACTCCCGTTTAGGTTATTCTAACTGCTGTAACCCCCGTTTAGGTTATTCTAACTGCTGTAACTCCCGTTTAGGTTATTCTAACTGCTGTAACTCCCGTTTAGGTTATTCTGACTGCTGTAACTCCCGTTTAGGTTATTCTAACAGCTGTAACTCCCGTTTAGGTTATTCTAACTGCTGTAACTCCCGTTTAGGTTATTCTAACTGCTGTAACTCCCGTTTAGGTTATTCTAACTGCTGTAACTCCCGTTTAGGTTATTCTAACTGTTGTAACTCCCGTTTAGGTTATTCTAACCGCTGTAACTCTCGTTTAGGTTATTCTGACTGCTGTAACTCCCGTTTAGGTTATTCTAACTGCTGTAACTCCCGTTTAGGTTATTCTAACTGTTGTAACTCCCGTTTAGGTTATTCTAACTGCTGTAACTCCCGTTTAGGTTATGATAACATTCAAATCCATCGACGTAGAATCCGAAACGAACGGAGATTGTCGCGATAAATTCGTTAGAATTATAGACCCTGCGGACCGGAACAGAGTGACAGAAGCGCCTCTGTGTGGGAGTAAGAACGCCAGTTCCCTCAACCCATACTACAGTCACGGGCCTTCGCTAGAGGTCAGTTCAATAATAATAATAATAATTACCCTTCATACAGTTTTAGTACGTTTCGAACCCAGCATTCATTGTGCAAACAGTGCGTGAAAACTGTAAATTAACATTTTGCTTTGCAAACCAACTCTTAAACGATATGGTGTATTTCTCAAAACTTTCTTAGCACTTAAAAATTTTCATGAGACCGAGCCGCTGCTGAGATATATCCCGCCAGGTTGGCGATACTAAAACGAATGATACTGGGGCGGGCTTGGTTGTCCGCACAGAGAGTCAAATAAATTGTTAAAATAATAAACACAACCAGACGGCCAAGTACATTGGTATTGAGCTCAGTGGCAGCAGATTATGGTATTGACAGATGGGAGGCCATGAGGAAGTAAATTGCGGACATACAAGGTATCAGATAGTATTTCCAGGTCTAACTTTTACCTGAGCCGCTGCTGAATGGTTAGAGCTATTCAGCAGAGAATATATCTATTATCGGTATATATCTATATCTATTTTTTTTTAATAAATGGTTTACAGGGTAAGCTAGAGAGAGACAAGTCTTTTCGAATTTCATTATTAATTGTATTTATTGTTTTTCTTTAGGTTCACTTTCAAACTACAACGAATTCTGAAATATCCTACCACGGCATACAGTTTGAGTACCGCACTATGGACTGCAGCAGAAACTATAGCGAGCAGTCCGGGGTCATACAGAGTCCCAACTGGCCCAGAAAGTACCCCCACAACCTAGACTGCCTCATACGTGTTACCGTGGCAACGGGTCGCAAGATAAGTCTATTTGTTCATTCAATGGAGATTGAAACGGGACACAACTGCGGTCACGATTATTTACAGGTAAGATAATTTAATTAATTACTTTAATTAATTAATTATTGTTACACATTTGAATGAAACAGGCAGCGAGTGAGACTATAAAATGTTAATCAATGATTTTTTGAGCAACTTCTTCCAGAAGTTTCTTCGAGATAAGTTGAATGTTTTTATAAAATTTGCCAGTTTAGAAATATCTGTAAAGAAATATCTGGCAAATCGGCCAGATATTTCTTTACTATTTCAATCTGGGCCTTTACCAATTTGTAAATGTTGGAGCTGGGAGGCTAGTTCATATTATTAAGGTAGTCTTGTAACAACGATAAAGATAAATATTAAATTCAAAATGTTCTAATAAACTGCGTTAAACAGAATTATTATTATTACTCAATGGTAATCAATAAACAAACCAGAATAGACCGGTAAATAAAGTCTGAGGGGCGAGTTTATTTCCCTTTCTTCGACTTTAACTTCCTCTGGTAGAATTCCAACTCCTTCCCTTCCAGCACGTAGCCATCGGCTCGGCCGACCTGCCCGGGACGCGAGCAAATACACGCGAGAACCTTCCCCGCACTGAACTGCTCCTCTACCGATTTCTCCACCTTGGCGACCTTCTTTCGTTCCTCGTACTTTTTATCCGTTAGCCTCGCTTTACTCGTTGCGCTCGCTTCTGCTTCGGGGTCTACCGCGTCAGTTTGTCGCCGTTTACCCAGAGGGAGCGCGTAGTGTTGTTCGTACCACTGCCGGAAGGGCGCACCGTCGATAAGAACAACGCAGTTCTTTACGAGGGTTTTTGTGCGAACGAGTTCGTTGTTACTCGCGTTGTAAACTACGTCGATGATTCGCGTTTTTCTGCTGATCGCCTCGGATCCCCACGAGAAGTTCCCGTGATCCAGACGCAACGCTCGGAACTTTTTGTTGCCGCCACGGCACCTGACGACGTGGACGCGTTTCGGCGCGAGTTTAGTGTTGGCAGCGGGGCGACCTAACTCGTATTTTCGCTTCTTACGCAGCGGTTTCTTTTTACCGCCAGTCTTTCGGCGTTTGTGCCAACTATCCCTGGATATGCCCATGTTTTATGCGGCGCTAAATAATTTACACCTATTAGATATTATTACCTACTGACCTACAACCTACGACTGTGCTGCCGGAACTTGTTATTACAGTATTACCTAGGTACTGACTGACTGCTGTTGCTGTACTGGAGTTAATGTCAGACTGTTGTCTGGTTGTAGTATATTGCTGTATTTGTAAAGGCATACCTACTGATACTGCAGTACTGACTGACCTACCAAGGCTATTCAGTTCAAATCACTACAGCACCTGAGCACTAGGCCTGTAGGCTGCTAGGCCTAACACTGTAACACCATCTGAGTGATCTGACCATGTACCTACCAGCCAGACTGGAATCCATACACTTTGCGCCGGATTAATCCGGCGCACTTTGCAATAAAAGCGCGCCAATGTGGCGCGTGGCGCGCTTGAAAATCGTAAAGCGCGCCGGCTCTGGCGCGTGGCGCTCCCAAAAATAAAAATTAAAAATTTCGGCTCGCTTCGCTCGCCTTTCTTTTTAGCATTAGCTTGTTTCAGCTGGTGTAGCGACTGTAGCCTAGGCCTACTGTAGTAACTTACAGACTTAGAATTATTACCGGTATATGCCTACTACGCGTATTGTTCTACCCAGATACCGGTACCCAGGTACCATACTGCACTGCCATATACTGATATAGGCCTACCGGCTGACCGGTACTGCTATAGGCTGATAGGCCCAATGCCCTACAGCAACACCAGAATGCACCGGAATACTGGACATATATTGTCGTCATTCCATTCAAATTCCAGTGAGTGAAACGAATATTTCGGGGAATGGTCTGATGGTGTACTACAACACTACTGGTATTATATAGGTCTACAGCCATGGATGAGTCGATGAGTGTACTGATAATTTCAGTTGTTAGTCTTGCTGTCAGTAGCAGTACCGGTACATCAGTATAAAATGGTATACATAGCTGCATAGGTATGCCAGAGCCAGTACAGCAGTACCGGTACTGCAAGTCTGCTTATAGATATCTGTAATAGTATAGCGATAGCCTATCTGCCTATTGCATGTATTGCTACCAGTTTTTCCGCTGCTGCTGTCTTCTGTACTGAATTCCGGTATACAGGCATACACGTTCGTGGGGCCTTCGCGCAGCACGAGGTCCAGTTATGAGATACAAATTAAAATTAAGCGACTGTATCACAAAATCAGGTTTTGAGAAATTTACCCACACCACCAATCAATCAAAGAAAGGGGGACAGTACGTGTTCACCCCTTTTAATCCCCCCCCCCCCCCCACCCTTCTCAACCACCAATACATAACCGTGACATCTACCACCCACGGAAGGGTAGAACGAACTTATTTCCAATCGCACGTTAAATATGCAAAGCCAGGTGGTGTATATGAATATAATCAACGCCGTACTCGTCTTAATTATTATAAGCGTCGTCCAATCGTTGCGCTCGTCCAGAGTAAGTCCCCCCCCTATCAGAAAGATTTACTCAACAAAAAATAGTGTAAATAAATAAACAACTACAAGGATAAGAGGTCATGTGTAGGAAAGCTAATCAGACGATACCTTTACTAATATATTGAGCTGCATTGATCTATACATAGTAATGTTGGGTGATGGGGGGGGGGGGGGGGGGGGGTGAGGGGTAGGGGGTGTCTGGGTGGGTTGTTAGTATTAGGGTGCACAATATCGACGCACGCGCAGGAATGTGTTGATGTTTAATAGCACCGCATTCCCGCGTTAGAAAGCATCCCCAATTGGAATAAATAAATAAATTAAACGCGTTTCGTTATGTTCCTCGACTTATATTATTCTCTCCACGGACGAGTTATTAGCTGCTAGACAGGTAGACCTAGTCCCCCACAACAACGGTCATACCTTCAATCAATCAATCAATTGAGCTCATATGAGCTCGTATTAGTTTTATTTATAAATTGAAATCTCACGAATTAATAGGCCTATTAGCTGATTAGTGAACTATCATATGTTAGACCATATATATATATTATATATTGGACCTTATCAAAATAGCGGTTGTACTGGGGCGGTATATGTTGTTCTCTAACCCACTGCAAGCGCATTTGAGGGGCCGGTATGTTTTAATAACTTCTGGTACAACGGGATGCAGTATTACAGCGCCAAGTAGATTTAATCTGATCAGAATATTCCGGACGCTAAGTTCATGTCATTCCCGATAAGTCGGGACTTTACAAAACTCGTGGATAAAACCGCGTGTAGCAGAGAGCAGATAAATTGGGTTGAATTGCAAAACAGAATAATATGGAACTGTAAGTGGAACTGCGGCGATTTGGGTTTTTTTGTTATGGTGAATAGTCAGCCTGTCCGCGATATGTTCAGCTGCCCTTTTTAATGGGTTGCAGGTACAAATGAAATACACATTGCAGTTACTAAAATAAAAGTGGCGCATATTATTGTACATTTACAACAACAATTATATAAATGCAATATGCCTGATCCCTATTAATGTACTTTGTACCGCCAATTCTGTAATTCAATAACGCAAAGCCGCGTTTACTGTACAGCAGCACGTAATATATTTGATACTTATTATACTAACTAAACTAACAAACCGCAAGGCCTACTTACCGAAATAAATTAACTTTCAGTTAAATACAATATACTTGTTTGCTCTGTAAAAATTTTAATTAAAAACAATCCTGCCATTTAATATACCTAATTAGCATGGTTGCGTAAGCAGTATGAATTGGAATGAAATTGTGAAATAATTTATTTAAACTATTATGTACATTTAGATTAAATAATAATACAGTAAGTTGGCCTACAGAAATAAACATTGATATTCGGAACAGTAAAACAATTATTTATTTCATTCATTCAACTAACCAGAGAGACTCATAGCTCCAGTGAATATTAACATCCCGACGTTACTTTAGTAATAATATTAATGTCATTGAACCCGATACACACACACCTCCAATCAGCCAGTTCAATGGAGAGTGAGTGAATGGATGGCTACTAGCAGCAGCAGCAGTCTGCCTCTTACAAGCAAGGCTGACTGAATACCTCAAGTGTTGCTGGGAATCAAGCCAACTTGGATGTTAACCAATAAATGAGCAGTATTTAATGAGAATACATTTTTTATGCCGGTTTAATTACTTTAGATCAATTAAAGACACGATTATTAAAGCAAATCACTTGAACTAATTAAAAACTATAATAGAATGGAGTATGCGGATTACATCTGTATATTTTTTAAGTATAATTATTGAAGTCTTATACTGTAAAACAATTAATTTCCTTTAAAAGGCAGGTTGAAAATGGTGTTTTTACCGTAATCAACTTAATTAACTAATTAACTGCTATTATCTTAGCTTCTCGAAGGCCACACGGAAATTCTACTTGGAAAATTTCTAAACTTTTGCCATACAACATGTGTACCAAGTTTGGATAGATTTCATCAAAGATTGGCCGAGTTATTAACGTTTAAAATTGAACACGACAGAACGACAGAACGACAGAACGACAGAACGACAGGTTGATTAATGGTACCACTACGCTAAGGCTCACTCACTTCGTGGCTCGCCCCACAGTAATCAGGTTAATACTACAATAGGCCGAAACTAACAAAATCAGCGCATTGAGGTAAGAGCTGGGGCGGTATTCATAAATGTGACTAACGAGGAACTTAGTCCTAGTCACATCAAGTTAGTAAGTGCTTGTACTAATTCGGTATTCAGAGAAGTTGGTGCTACTTATTACTAACGTGTTTAGTACTAGTTGTTGCTAAATTCGTATTCATAGAATTTAGTCTTACTTAAGTTAGTATTAGCTGTAACTTACATTTCTAGTCACATGAAGATGTGACTAAGTTGGTAAGAATGCTTTATTCTATATTGGCCTTCATACATACAGTATGGTTATTATGTTACTGACGACTCCGGCCACATTATACTCTCTCTTGTTTTTCTAGCATTCTGTGTTCATTGCAAATGTGTTGTTGCAGAGAAACTGTCAAATGTAACGACATAAAGCTTTTTGTTTTTTAAACATATATCCGACTTAAATTTCCAAATTTCAGCTCACATTCTTGAATGGTGAGATTGCTCCCGAACGGTCCGCGTCCGTTGAAAAATGTGTTTCGCTAAAGAATTCTACCATTCGCGAACTTTCGCAAGATGAAAAAGCGGTAGCGTTCCCACTTCATTATTTTCCTCTCTATTACCGAATGTAAATAATGGTATTCGATAATGGTAGCCAATTGATTTATCGCCTTACTAAAAATAATAATTTTTCACTAAAATTTTTTACAGGAAATAGCTAAAATAGTCAGTTTCCACTAAAATCGAATAATTAACATTAAATCTATTAATTATAAATTATTGCTAAAATGTGGGAAAGGGCATGTTACTGTGCCACTAATAATGAAGGGATTTTATTACAACAGGCCGTAACAGATTTATTTTTGATGATTCAAAAATATATTTTAGTGATAATATATATATATATGGGAATGTATATGTGGAAATATATATTTGACAATGAAAAAAATTTACTGGAAAACAGGAATTGTTTTAGTGACCAATAAAATTAATGGGTTTAATGTAGGCTACCAATACTAGTAAAACAGTAAACATAGAGACATGCAGGGCATAGCTACCATCCTTAAGTTGAAACTGAAAGCTTTTTGATAAACATAAGTTAAAGTACCGGCACTGGTACTAATAGGCTAGAACTAAGTTTAGTAACAGTTTATGAATACTGATATTTTTTAAGGGCTAGTTGAAACTAAGTTAAGTCAATGCTCTTACTAAAATCAGTTGTTTTTAGTAACAGATAGCTCTTACAAAACCTAGTTGCAGCTCTTACTAAAAGCTGTCACTAAGTAGCTGTAACTAATACAACTCTATGAATACCGCCCCTGAAGATCCGGTTTCGGTCGGAGGAATTCGATCCTGTAATTTTTAATGAAACCATAGCTGTGTGTTTATGACAAAAGTGCCAAAGGTTTTCTTTTGTGTTGTGAGTAACTATATAGAGATGACAAAAATTCGATGCTCCAAAAGATGTGTAGTGTGGAAGGTAAATTCATTCATGGAAATTATATTATACCACACACAGGCAGCTTTGTGAAGAATACGGATAGAAATAAGTGATGTTCCAGAATAATTAATATTATCTTCTTAAATTAATAATAATTATAATTAATTGTGAAGTTGTGATTCAATGGGAATGGAATAAAAATGACACTGGCTTGTCGCACTTTAATTGCTATATCTCTGTGACTAGAATTATGTAGTATTCAAATTTAAATACATTATATCAAAAAATTACTTTTCATTAATTTTATATGTGAGTTATTTTTATTGTTTAAGATAAAACTACAAATATAAATAGTTTATGATATAACGAATCAATTTTATGTTAACAAATGGTTTTTGAGGTCGATAAATCTAATAAACCGGTGGTGTTACATAGCCCTGCTTAATGCAGTGCATAAATTGTGCTAAACCGCAAAACCTACTGCATCCTCCCTCCCTATGTTGTCCCAGCAAAATTATAATAAAACTTATTAAATGATTCACAAACTTCCTTCCCTTGCTCTGGAAATTGTATTGGTAACTACACTATGTATAGTTCAGTCAATCATTTTTTGACAAACTTTTTTGGAAAATTTCACCCATACAGTAGTTTGTTTACCTTGTTGCTACTGTATTTAAAATCTATGTTGCTACTGTATATGGAACACTGCTACTGTAGGCTATACTTTATTTTGTTAGGATTAGATGGTAAGGAGTAAGCCCTAATTAGAATTGCCACATGTAACTCTAACCTTAAGTCATGATTTGGGAAGTTTTAGGGAATGTTTTTCTTTGTTTGTTTTGTACCGGTAACTAATTTCATTTTAATTCTTCCTATTAGTTCTTTGACGGACCAGAAGCGACGACCGGTCACAGTTTAGGGGACGATAAAGTTTGTGGTCATATGGTTCCGGGTGGTATATTCTCTACTAGCAATCACCTTACTATCCGTTTCCATGCCGACTCCAATGTGAATCGGGGGGGATTCCAGCTGAATTACATGTCCACTGCTGGAGGTAATTTTATTTATTTATTTATTTATTTATTAAGAATATATGTACATTAGTAGTATGGAGGAGAAGACAACCCAGGCTAGGAAGTACTTACGGGTGCAATGAAAAAGGTAATTGTAAACTAAATTACATAAAGTACTGTAATCCATAGGTCTACTGTATAAAAATTGGGCAAAATGGGTCCTATTTAAAAAAAATCGATTAAAATAACAAAATTGTAGCAAATCATGAGATGAAAGTCTATGTGCAAATACATTTCTACTTGGTGAGTCTATAATATGTTGTGGTAAGGAATTCCACATCGGTACAACACGGTTGGAAAAAGAATTACTGCAAAATTGTAAGCGACTACAATTTACAAATAGTTTCTGACTATCGCAAACCTGGACGTGATGGACGACTAAAAAAAATCGTCAAAATTTAAATCAATCAAATTGTTCACAATTAAATACACCATCTTCAGATCAAAAATAATTCGCCTGATTTCAAGAGGCTATAAGTTGTAATGAATAGGCCTTCAATGAGTTCAATATTCACAATATGGAAAAACTTTTATGTCGACGTATTTGTAGTCGTTTTCCTAGCCAGATAAATGATTGACAGGCCGTTATGTTTGGCTTGCAAAAATATTGCTGCGTTGGCTTATAACATCGTGGTTTGGCGGTCTATCGTCATATGGATGGTTGAAATACAGTGTAATTAAATTGTAGGTCCCAACGGTAGCAAAAATTTTTAGAAAATTTTTCCGTTTTTTATTAATTTTATTATTATTTGGAAGTGTTGACATGGTTTTTCGAATTTTTCTAATACTAACTGATACTAATTATAATTAAATAGATTTATACAGTAATGGATGTGTAACAACTATGGCCATGAGCATGACCGTTGTCACGGCTTCAAAAGATGGGTTTTTTCAACTCTCTACCATACACTTATTAGGATAGATCTTATTGCAGAACACCAAGGAAAACACAAGAACACCCTACAGTAGAACACACCGAAATACACCCCGAATATAGGCGAACACAGCAGTAATTAAAATCAGCATCAAAAAATAGCACACTGGGAAAAGTACCGGCTGAATTCATAAAACTGTAAGAAGGAAATAACATTTTATATTTAATTAAGTGACTGTATTTATGGTGATTTTAATTACTGCTGTGTCCGCCTATGTTCGGGGTTTATTTGGCTGTGTTCTACTCTGTTGGGGTATGTTCCCTTGGACACTGCAATGCTACTGTACTACATCTTTATTGTTACAGTAGCCTACAGGTACAACTACTGTCAATACATCTTAAGGCACTGCGGGATTTCATTAGAGTACCTTGCCTATACCTGTTTGAAGGAGCCTGTGAGTTTAGTCTTCATGTCAAAGTTTCCATAGGGTTAAAGGTACCAAACCCATGAGCCAAGGTAGCAGAAGTTATTCATAAGACGTACCAGTCCATCCATTGATTGGATGTGATCTGATCACCATCAATTTTCTGCTAATTTGAGGCCATGTTTACTGTCAGAATTTTGGTCTAAAAGTGCTATCCACAAACAGACCAACACTTGTTGCAGCCCCATCTAAGTTGCGGTATATAACAGCTTCTGCGCTCCTGCTAATGTCTCTGACAGTAAACCAAGATCATCGGCAAAGTCAAGATCGGTTAGATTTTCTCCATATAACATTAACATATGAGATAATGTTTGAGTAGGATGGGTAGAATCATATAAGGTAATGAATGTTTGAGTTCATTGGGAAGATCCATATAAGGTAATATTTAGATTATTGGGAGGGACCATATTATAAGATAATTTAGTTGATTGGGAAGGACCATATAAGGTATTATTTAGTTGATTGGGAAGGACCATATAAGGTATTATTTAGTTGATTGGGAAGGACCACATATTGGGAAGGACCATATAAGGTAATATTTAGTTAATTGGGAAGGACCATATAAGGTTATGTTTGATTGTTTCTGAGAATGTGAATGGCCATTATGTTTAATTATTAATGGTTTTAATGTTTAGATTGTGGAGGAGATATGCAGATTCCGATAGGAAGGATTTCTTCCCCGGGTTACCCAGCTAGAATCCAACCCAATAAGACTTGTGTTTACAATATACACAGGACTGCTGCAGACCACACTCTACAGGTTTGTCTGTAAATATAACCTGCAATATATACACGGTTTGAGTTGTATGTCTAATAAAATGAGTTTTTCAGCAAATTTCATACTTTTTTTACCTTTTGCAATAGTGTAGGTAGAGTTTACTTTAGTCCCATTTGATATTTACTTTCTACCGCTGAGTACGGTATCGGTACAGTGTAGGCCTATCTACATTAATAATGTGTTGGTAAGTCTGAATCAACTCGATATAACACCAGACCTAATATAATACCAAAACATAATACCAACTCTCCATAACGTCATTATTAATTTTTTTAGATAACATTTGATCACTTTTCGCTGCCTGGCCAACAAGGGGATTGCTCTAATGCGTCTGTGACTATATATACTGTAACTTCAGGAATAGGGGGACCAGCTAGCCAACCGGATCACAGCGCCAAGCAATTTTACGCAGAATACTGTGGTGATCAAGTGAGTTAATATTGATAGAAAAATGATCATATGTAAAGTTGGGATTGGTTAAACCTCAAAAAACGGATATGGAGCCACTAACTGTCTAAGGGGACCGAGAGATAATTCGGATTACGAATCATAATTCGCTTTAATTTCTGTTTGCTAACATTGAGAACATTGCCAAACTTGGACCGAGTGATTTTATTTCTGGGTCGGTCGGTATTTCACCACATTACAGTGCATACTGAATGTTAGTGTCTTCTGTTAGCCCATGTTTGTACTCACAGACTGGGTTGTGTGTGATGGACTCACATTTCAGATGTAGGCTGTGATGGCATGGACTCTCAGGTTGATGGGAGCTTTATATTGGATTTCGACATTGCTATATCTTTTAATGTAGGCCTCGGCTTGTAGTAGTAGCTATACAATAATAAGCTAAATTGAGTTAACTTTATGGAAATGCAAGATACCGGAGCAAGTGTAAAATGATCCCCAACCAAAAATTGGTCGCAAAAATACATAATTAATTACGTACCGGTAATATATTTTCTTTTATTTTTGTTAGACAACACCCCCCCCCCCCCCCCCTCCAATGCAACCTGTTCCTTTCCCTTAATTTATTAAACACACGGTCATTGTATTTGCGACCATCTTTCGTCAGTATCTTTCAAATGTTAAAATGTTTTAACGTTTTAAAGTGCTGAGGAAAAAACCTATATCTACAAGGTTACTCATTGTGCTATGTTAGGTGGCAGGCCAGCTGAACGAATTTTAGTTAGACAGAGTACTTCTGTTGATTCTCGTGTACTGAAATGTACTCTGCTATAATAATGATACAGTATCAGTGTTGTATTTCATTAAATCGCATTAAATTTCATTAAATTGTTAAATCGCGGATTAAAATTGAAACATTTCAACTGGTTTTATTTATAAAAATAAGAACAATTCGTCTTTAGTACTTCTTTGGCGCTATTGTATTTCATGACAACTGATGTTATTATTATCAATCTATTGACACCTCGACTCCTCTCAGACTACTCTATCCGATAGAACAAAATATTAATTTCGCTAACTGCTCTCTATCTTCTATAATCACAACAGCTGTTATAATTCATTTCATGATTAGGACGGAATAATTATAGTTTGAAGCTGTTTATAAAATTGCTCATACACCGGGACAACGCTACGCTCACACTAATTTATCAGACAGAACAAACACTTTTCCAGACTTTCACTTGACACGTACTGTCTTACGACTTGCTTCACGGGCCGCTAGTTCTAGTCTCTAGTTTTCAAAATGAAAAATATTATTTTTAAAAAGTGAAAAGAAACAGGTATTTTTGTCGTTTTTTGTGATGCAACTTTTGCTATTTCTAACCTACATATGTGTAAAAGTGGTTCAATCTATAAAGGATTAGTAGAAGAACAAAAATGCTGAAAATTTCAGGAAATTTGGTCCAGTGGTTCCAGAATAACAAGAACATTAGTAAAAAATACAAACGAAAAATAAATTTCTGGGATAATGGCATTTAAATTTTTTAAACCTTCCTGCCATTTTCTGTTAAATAGAGGGTTAATTCAAATTATACTAAAAATTAAGAATGAATGTTTCGTTACAAAAATTCTCGATTGATTGATCTCGATTGCATTTCTGGTAACAGTTTTAACTTTTGATGAATTCCAGACTGTCAGTCTGTCTGTTTGTCAGACAATCTGTCTGTCTGTCGGACAATAAATAAGGAAACACACTGCCGAACTGAAATTTAGGTTATGGTGGTTTTCCTGGTCGGTGATTCCATAACCGATGTTAGTTTAACGTTTGAAGGATTCCAGACTGTATAACTGTACCAACAGACAGCCGGATAGACCGTCTGGGAATCCTTTAATCGATAAAACAGACATCAGAAATGGAATTATAGAACCCCCTATAACAATATTTTCAGATTTGTATTTCATTTATAATTTTTGACTTACAGATAGGCAGACAGGCCAACAGACAGACAGACAGGCAGACCGACAGACAGATAACATGCAGGAAGACAATCTATAATACATGAAACATTTAAACTGACATTATAAATGTGATCACTAAACAGGAAAAATCGTATAGCGAATATTGTACAATGCATGTGTTTCTTCAATTTTGTCAAACAGACTGACTCACAGGCAGACAGACAGCTATTATTCAAGAGCTAATAGAGATCTCGCTATTCCGTTTTGGATTTTATATCAATTTTTATAACAAACACAATTACAGTACAATACCTTAATGAAGGGTATTGCAAAGTGTCAGCTTACAAGCTAAGTAGGCCTACAGATAGTAGACCTAAATACAGTACCTACTGGTAGTATTCTGTATAATTTAATTTTCATTTATTTATTTTCCCAGACTAGCATTGCCCAACTTCACGTAGAGGCTGATGTTCAAATAGAGTACCGGACCCAAGCCAGTATCAATGCCCAACTACCTTACACAGGATTTAGTCTACACTTTCTTGCTTGATTGGAGACCCCACCTCGAGAGAAACTGTTTCTGTGTACTGTTTCTTGAAAAACTGTTTCTTGAACTTTGACTTATTTTCTATTGTTTAATTCAACTTAGATTCAAGTTTGAATAGGTTAACAAATTAATATTTGGTTTTACTCTATTAGTAATAAATTATACAGTTTTGCTTCTTATTATTGTAACAAATTATTATTACGACTACTGTATACTATATTGGGCCTATATTAGTTAATTTTATATGAGCCTAGCCCTAGCCCAACCCTGGTTTTCATCCTTCAGTGGTCGATAAATGGGAACCAAGTCAACTTGGGAACAGAGTGGAAGGGTTTACTGTGGAAGATCACCCATGGTGGTGAACAGGCATTCCTTTAGGAAACAGATTGGAAGGGTTTACTGTGGAAGATCACCCATGGTGGTGAACAGGCATTCCTTTATGAAACAGAGTGGAAGGGTTTACTGTGGAAGATCACCCATGGTGGTGAACAGGCATTCCTTTAGGAAACAGATTGGAAGGGTTTACTGTGGAAGATCAACCATGGAGGTGAACAGACATTCCTTTAGGAAACAGAGTGGAAGGGTTTACTGTGGAAGAACGATCACCCATGGTGGTGAACAGACATTCCTTTAAGAAACAGAGTGGAAGGGTTTACAGTGGAAGATCACCCATGGTGGTGAACAGGCATTCCTTTAGGAAACAGAGTGGAAGGGTTTACTGTGGAAGATCACCCATGGTGGTGAACAGGCATTCCTTTAAGAAACAGAGTGGATGGGTTTACAGTGGAAGATCACCCATGGTGGTGAACAGGCATTCCTTTAGGAAACAGAGTGGAAGGGTTTACTGTGGAAGATCACCCATGGTGTGAACAGGCATTCCTTTAGGAAACAGAATGGAAGGGTTTGTTGTGGAAGATCACCCATGGTGGTGAACAGGCATTCCTTTAGGAAACAGATTGGAAGGGTTTACTGTGGAAGATCACCCATGGTGGTGAACAGGCATTCCTTTATGAAACAGAGTGGAAGGGTTTACTGTGGAAGATCACCCATGGTGGTGAACAGGCATTCCTTTAGGAAACAGATTGGAAGGGTTTACTGTGGAAGATCAACCATGGAGGTGAACAGACATTCCTTTAGGAAACAGAGTGGAAGGGTTTACTGTGGAAGAACGATCACCCATGGTGGTGAACAGACATTCCTTTAAGAAACAGAGTGGAAGGGTTTACAGTGGAAGATCACCCATGGTGGTGAACAGGCATTCCTTTAGGAAACAGAGTGGAAGGGTTTACTGTGGAAGATCACCCATGGTGGTGAACAGGCATTCCTTTAAGAAACAGAGTGGATGGGTTTACAGTGGAAGATCACCCATGGTGGTGAACAGGCATTCCTTTAAGAAACAGAGTGGAAGGGTTTACTGTGGAAGATCACCCATGGTGGTGAACAGGCATTCCTTTAAGAAACAGAGTGGATGGGTTTACAGTGGAAGATCACCCATGGTGGTGAACAGGCATTCCTTTAGGAAACAGAGTGGAAGGGTTTACTGTGGAAGATCACCCATGGTGGTGAACAGGCATTCCTTTAGGAAACAGAATGGAAGGGTTTGTTGTGGAAGATCACCCATGGTGGTGAACAGGCATTCCTTTAGGAAACAGAGTGGAAGGGTTTACTGTGGAAGATAACCCATGGTGGTGAACAGGCATTCCTTTAGGAAACAGAATGGAAGGGTTTACTGTGGAAGAAAGATCACCCATGGTGGTGAACAGGCATTCCTTTAGGAAACAGAATGGAAGGGTTTGTTGTGGAAGATCACCCATGGTGGTGAACAGGCATTCCTTTAGGAAACAGAGTGGAAGGGTTTACAGTGGAAGATCACCCATGGTGGTGAACAGGCATTCCTTTAGGAAACAGAGTGGAAGGGTTTACTGTGGAAGATCACCCATGGTGGTGAACAGGCATTCCTTTAAGAAACAGAGTGGATGGGTTTACAGTGGAAGATCACCCATGGTGGTGAACAGGCATTCCTTTAGGAAACAGAGTGGAAGGGTTTACTGTGGAAGATCACCCATGGTGGTGAACAGGCATTCCTTTAGGAAACAGAATGGAAGGGTTTGTTGTGGAAGATCACCCATGGTGGTGAACAGGCATTCCTTTAGGAAACAGATTGGAAGGGTTTACTGTGGAAGATCACCCATGGTGGTGAACAGGCATTCCTTTATGAAACAGAGTGGAAGGGTTTACTGTGGAAGATCACCCATGGTGGTGAACAGGCATTCCTTTAGGAAACAGATTGGAAGGGTTTACTGTGGAAGATCAACCATGGAGGTGAACAGACATTCCTTTAGGAAACAGAGTGGAAGGGTTTACTGTGGAAGAACGATCACCCATGGTGGTGAACAGACATTCCTTTAAGAAACAGAGTGGAAGGGTTTACAGTGGAAGATCACCCATGGTGGTGAACAGGCATTCCTTTAGGAAACAGAGTGGAAGGGTTTACTGTGGAAGATCACCCATGGTGGTGAACAGGCATTCCTTTAAGAAACAGAGTGGATGGGTTTACAGTGGAAGATCACCCATGGTGGTGAACAGGCATTCCTTTAGGAAACAGAGTGGAAGGGTTTACTGTGGAAGATCACCCATAGTGGTGAACAGGCATTCCTTTAGGAAACAGAATGGAAGGGTTTGTTGTGGAAGATCACCCATGGTGGTGAACAGGCATTCCTTTAGGAAACAGATTGGAAGGGTTTACTGTGGAAGATCACCCATGGTGGTGAACAGGCATTCCTTTATGAAACAGAGTGGAAGGGTTTACTGTGGAAGATCACCCATGGTGGTGAACAGGCATTCCTTTAGGAAACAGATTGGAAGGGTTTACTGTGGAAGATCAACCATGGAGGTGAACAGACATTCCTTTAGGAAACAGAGTGGAAGGGTTTACTGTGGAAGAACGATCACCCATGGTGGTGAACAGACATTCCTTTAAGAAACAGAGTGGAAGGGTTTACAGTGGAAGATCACCCATGGTGGTGAACAGGCATTCCTTTAGGAAACAGAGTGGAAGGGTTTACTGTGGAAGATCACCCATGGTGGTGAACAGGCATTCCTTTAAGAAACAGAGTGGATGGGTTTACAGTGGAAGATCACCCATGGTGGTGAACAGGCATTCCTTTAAGAAACAGAGTGGAAGGGTTTACTGTGGAAGATCACCCATGGTGGTGAACAGGCATTCCTTTAAGAAACAGAGTGGATGGGTTTACAGTGGAAGATCACCCATGGTGGTGAACAGGCATTCCTTTAGGAAACAGAGTGGAAGGGTTTACTGTGGAAGATCACCCATGGTGGTGAACAGGCATTCCTTTAGGAAACAGAATGGAAGGGTTTGTTGTGGAAAATCACCCATGGTGGTGAACAGGCATTCCTTTAGGAAACAGAGTGGAAGGGTTTACTGTGGAAGATAACCCATGGTGGTGAACAGGCATTCCTTTAGGAAACAGAATGGAAGGGTTTACTGTGGAAGAAAGATCACCCATGGTGGTGAACAGGCATTCCTTTAGGAAACAGAATGGAAGGGTTTGTTGTGGAAGATCACCCATGGTGGTGAACAGGCATTCCTTTAGGAAACAGAGTGGAAGGGTTTACAGTGGAAGATCACCCATGGTGGTGAACAGGCATTCCTTTAGGAAACAGAGTGGAAGGGTTTACTGTGGAAGATCACCCATGGTGGTGAACAGGCATTCCTTTAGGAAACAGAATGGAAGGGTTTACTGTGGAAGAAAGATCACCCATGGTGGTGAACAGGCATTCCTTTAGGAAACAGAATGGAAGGGTTTGTTGTGGAAGATCACCCATGGTGGTGAACAGGCATTCCTTTAGGAAACAGAGTGGAAGGGTTTACAGTGGAAGATCACCCATGGTGGTGAACAGGCATTCCTTTAGGAAACAGAGTGGAAGGGTTTACTGTGGAAGATCACCCATGGTGGTGAACAGGCATTCCTTTAAGAAACAGAGTGGATGGGTTTACAGTGGAAGATCACCCATGGTGGTGAACAGGCATTCCTTTAAGAAACAGGGTGGAAGGGTTTACTGTGGAAGATCACCCATGGTGGTGAACAGGCATTCCTTTAAGAAACAGAGTGGATGGGTTTACAGTGGAAGATCACCCATGGTGGTGAACAGGCATTCCTTTAGGAAACAGAATGGAAGGGTTTGTTGTGGAAGATCACCCATGGTGGTGAACAGGCATTCCTTTAGGAAACAGAGTGGAAGGGTTTACTGTGGAAGATCACCCATGGTGGTGAACAGGCATTCCTTTAGGAAACAGAATGGAAGGGTTTGTTGTGGAAGATCACCCATGGTGGTGAACAGGCATTCCTTTAGGAAACAGAGTGGAAGGGTTTACTGTGGAAGAAAGATCACCCATGGTGGTGAACAGGCATTCCTTTATGAAACAGAGTGGAAGGGTTTACTGTGAAAGATCACCCGTGGTGGTGAACAGGCATTCCTTTAGCAAACAGAGTGGAAGGGTTTACTGTGGAAGAAAGATCACCAATGGTGGTGAACAGGCATTCCTTTAGGAAACATAGTGGAAGGGTTTACTGTGGAAGAAAGATCACCCATGGTGGTGAACAGGCATTCCTTTAGCAAACAGAGTGGAAGGGTTTACTGTGGAAGAAAGATCACCCATGGTGGTGAACAGGCATTCCTTTAGGAAACATAGTGGAAGGGTTTACTGTGGAAGAAAGATCACCCATGGTGGTGAACAGGCATTCCTTTAGGAAACATAGTGGAAGGGTTTACTATGGAAGATCAAAGATCACCCGTGGTGGTGAACAGGCATTCCTTTAGGAAACATAGTGGAAGGGTTTACTGTGGAAGAAAGATCACCCATGGTGGTGAACAGGCATTCCTTTAGGAAACATAGTGGAAGGGTTTACTGTGGAAGAAAGATCACCCATGGTGGTGAACAGGCATTGCTTTAGGAAACATAGTGGAAGGGTTTACTATGGAAGATCAAAGATCACCCGTGGTGGTGAACAGGCATTCCTTTAGGAAACAGAGTGGAATGGTTTACTGTGGAAGAAAGATCACCCATGGTGGTGAACAGGCATTCCTTTATGAAACATAGTGGAAGGGTTTACTGTGGAAGAAAGATCACCCATGGTGGTGAACAGGCATTCCTTTAGGAAACATAGTGGAAGGGTTTACTGTGGAAGAAAGATCACCCATGGTGGTGAACAGGCACTCCTTTAGGAAACATAGTGGAAAGGTTTACTGTGGAAGAAAGATCACCCATGGTGGTGAACAGGCATTCCTTTAGCAAACAGAGTGGAACGGTTTACTGTGGAAGAAAGATCACCCATGGTGGTAAACAGGCATTCCTTTAGCAAACAGAGTGGAAGGGTTTACTGTGGAAGAAAGATCACCCATGGTGGTGAACAGGCATTCCTTTAGGAAACATAGTGGAAGGGTTTACTGTGGAAGAAAGATCACCCATGGTGGTGAACAGGCATTCCTTTAGGAAACATAGTGGAAGGGTTTACTGTGGAAGAAAGATCACCCATGGTGGTGAACAGGCATTCCTTTAGCAAACAGAGTGGAAGGGTTTACTGTGGAAGAAAGATCACCCATGGTGGTGAACAGGCATTCCTTTAGGAAACATAGTGGAAGGGTTTACTGTGGAAGAAAGATCACCCATGGTGGAGAACAGGCATTCCTTTAGGAAACATAGTGGAAGGGTTTACTATGGAAGATCAAAGATCACCCGTGGTGGTGAACAGGCATTCCTTTAGGAAACAGAGTGGAAGGGTTTACTGTGGAAGAAAGATCACCCATGGTGGTGAACAGGCATTCCTTTAGGAAACATAGTGGAAGGGTTTACTGTGGAAGAAAGATCACCCATGTTGGTGAACAGGCATTCCTTTAGGAAACATAGTGGAAGGGTTTACTGTGGAAGAAAGATCACCCATGGTGGTGAACAGGCATTCCTTTAGGAAACATAGTGGAAGGGTTTACTGTGGAAGAAAGATCACCCATGGTGGTGAACAGGCATTCCTTTAGCAAACAGAGTGGAAGGGTTTACTGTGGAAGAAATATCACCCATGGTGGTGAACAGGCATTCCTTTAGGAAACATAGTGGAAGGGTTTACTGTGGAAGAAAGATCACCCATGGTGGTGAACAGGCATTCCTTTAGGAAACATAGCGGAAGGGTTTAATGTGGAAGAAAGATCACCCATGGTGGTGAACAGGCATTCCTTTAGCAAACAGAGTGGAAGGGTTTACTGTGGAAGAAAGATCACCCATGGTGGTGAACAGGCATTCCTTTAGGAAACATAGTGGAAGGGTTTACTGTGGAAGAAAGATCACCCATGGTGGTGAACAGGCATTCCTTTAGGAAACATAGTGGAAGGGTTTACTGTGGAAGAAAGATCACCCATGGTGGTGAACAGGCATTCCTTTAGGAAACATAGTGGAAGGGTTTACTATGGAAGATCAAAGATCACCCGTGGTGGTGAACAGGCATTCCTTTAGGAAACAGAGTGGAAGGGTTTACTGTGGAAGAAAGATCACCCATGGTGGTGAACAGGCATTCCTTTAGGAAACATAGTGGAAGGGTTTACGAACGTGTACTTCAAATTTCACTCAATATTCCTGCGAATTGTGATTCTTTCCATGGGATTTGTTATACAATTTACAATCCGACATCTCTCAGGATCAGTTTGAGCCCAAAATGGAGAGCGTAGAAGGGGTAGTTCTAATTTTAGGTTAGTTTGAGTAACAAACTGTCCAGGACGGAACGTCACGGACGGAAACAATTCAACATTTATAAATCAGACCACAAAATCATATTTATCACTGCCAGATATGTGCAAACCAGCAATGTACAATAATAACCTTCTAAAGAAGATATAGGCTTACTCATTTAAAAATTATTATTTCGGTTATTTAGTTAGAAAAACGAAAGTTTTAATCTAATTAATCGAAATTGAAAGAAATTTAGTTTTTTTGGATCTGTAAAACTTCGTATTTTCATTGAAATGGCTCTAAACGTTTTGCTCAATTGTGCCGAAGACTAAGAATGTACTTAACGATAAAAAATGAAAACCAACATATTTTTTCAAAAATGGCCAATACTGTGACCAAATGGGCCTATTTGGACTTTCTGGTAGTACTCGTTCCTATCTTAATGAAATTACTTTAAATTTGGAACACGTGTTCATAACGATGCCCTCAAATCTTATTTGACAACATTTTTCGATTTGTGAGACTCAGGGCCAAAACTGTTAAAATCGTCACGGGCGGAAAATGAACAGAAACCTAGCTAGCTGTTACAATTAAAAAGAAAGTCTGGCGAGGTATTAAATTGATTCACAATTAAATTGCGTTTTCTACAATATTTGTAACTCTCGTTTATTGTTTTGGTTCCTTTCAACCCGTTTCTATAACCCTTCTTGACAACCCTGCCTACAAGTAGGTCTGTAGCTAAAAGTAGATGTGTAGGCGAAGGTGTAAAGTTTACCCCCATTAATACTTAAAGTGATCTGTAACATTGTGAGATCCATTCAGAACATACGAAAATTGTAAACAAAAATGAAACATTTTAAAGAATTTTAACTTTCGATTACTGTTAACGTAAAATCAGTTGCATGCTTCATCTCCAACTGCTATAGTCTTACAAACATAAATTTTGCAACAAAGAACCAGAGGATTCTGGAATTTTTTGGGTTATTCAGAAAAGGACTGTAATAAACTGATATGACAACCACTTAAATATATTTATATATAATATTGTATCATTCTGTCCCTATTATATAGTTTTCTCTGTTATTTTTATTGAACTGTTATCTATTTTAATGCATAATTATTTTTAGTATATCAATTTAATTGATTAAAGAAGAAGAATATAAAGCCCCCCCCCCCCCCCATATAAAGGATATTTATTTATTATGATTAATAATTTAGTCATTGGAAATATCTATTATAATATAAGTTTTTCCAGGTCTCATATTTATATAAACCACATCTCTTTATCTCCGTATATCAGCAGATCAGTACCAAGAAAACCTCTAGTGATAAAAAATCTTTCAAATCTCCCATATTACAGTAGGCCTACATTTTACAAATTCCATATTATTTGTTCAACTCTCCTCAATAATTTCCAAGAGGTTTCCACTGGCAAGTGCCACCAAGAGGTGAACATTTCCTCAGAGAAACCAAAAATCCAAAAGTGTGACAAATTTAGTTTTGACAAGTAGAGTTTGGCCATCAATACCAATCAGGATTGTCAAACTTTTCTGATGACACAAAATTTTTTAGCGTACATCAAGTGCTATTTCAATATCGTTTCATATTGTTTGTATGTTATAAACCCCTGTCACACAAGTACACGTAATTATTTATTATTTTTAATTTATTTCAAAACGTTGCCAGTTCCACACTGTTGTTGTGGTTTAAGGACGTCATTATTCTTCATATTCGTAAATGTACATTATATACTCTCAACAATGTCAAAATTCTGTCATAACAGACATAACAAACAGCTTATAATGGAATATCAATACTGGCACTAAAAACTATACTGCCACTAATTAATCAAAGATAACATCTATGTACAAAATATAATAGACAACAAAATGACTTTTAATAATAAAATTAGTTAAGCCTGTTAAATCTCAGATCTGTTAGAGCATTCAAACATGAGAATCCCTTAAATAGTATATCCAAAGGATCCTTTAAGATTCAATGAACAGTTTGTACCTTGCATCTCCAAAGCAACAATTTTCATTTCTGGCTTATAACCTCTGATCATATGTTGCTTCAGTAAGGATGATTTGTCTTCAAAATTCTGCCCACAAAATATACATCTGCAATGTATGTTTGTTATATGTTTGAAGTAATCAAGCACTTTTGATATATCGAAGTAGTCAGTACAATATGTACACATATATTTTTGGTGTCTTCTTATCACATGTGCATGAAACTCAGGAACATAAGTGTTGCAATCTAAACAAAATTTACCATGGTTAATTAAAATATGAGTGTTTATGTTAGATGCAGATGTATTGCTATAGCCACATAGAAGACATTGAAAATCCATATTGAATTTCCAAATTTGATGTATCAAGCGCAAATGAATGCGAAGGTGTTCAGGTGTCTTTGTTGAAGCAGCACACAATGAACATTTATAAATTGTATCATTGACTTCAAGCAATACTGGCGGTACATCTTTCACAACATCATTATTACCAGCTTCTGCTACTGTAGATTCAATATTATTGGATTTCAGAACTTGAGTGTTTTTAGAATTAGAGACAATGTGACTTAAATTTTCTTGCAATGGTGGTGTTGATTTGTAAGATGTGTTCCAGTCAACACTAGAGGATGGCCCCTCATTTCTTTCTAAATTTAAATTCATACTGCTAATACTTTCTCCTTGAATTTGCTGACTACAAATATCATTCTGTTGTTCTTGTTTATTATCCAGCTCTAGATTGTTGTTATATATATTATAATAGTCGATATTATCATTTTGTTCTGGCAGTTCAACATTTGATTTTTGTTCTGCAAAGCTTTGAATTAGAGCCTTCAGAGGTATATCTATATCATGAGATCTACATGCACCATTAGTATTAAATTGTGATTCTATCAAGGAAGTATTAGTAATACTATCTTTTTGAATTGTATTAGTATAATTTGCAATTTGAAACTCAGGTATATTATTGCCTTCAATTATATCTTTTATCACACATCCTTTTTCAATATATAATCCTTGTTCCTCCATAGTAGATGTAGCTGCAGGATCATTTTCCAAGTCAGATGGATTATAATCATATGATGTTGTCTGTCCTGCAATGCTTTCCACTAGAATTATTTGAGGTACATCTAGGTCTTCTGATTCCTTTGAGATATCACCAGATATAGATGATAATTCGTTATCATATTGACTATCATTTATATTAACAAAACTCTCATTATGATGAGGGTAGGAAGAGTTACCTTTATCTGTATGTAAACTCAGATCCACCCTCATATGATCCACTATTATGTTACCATGACTTTCATTGGAATAGGTTTTCTGGACACTGAGATCTAGTTTCGGAGTTGTAGATTGTGATATAGGGTCAGCATTATATGTATTTGGATTATAATTAGTAACTGACATAGGAGCTATTGTTATATCTTCTCCAGATCTTTGCAGTAGAGGCATGTCTTGTGCAGTACATTGAGAGTTACCACTACTTTCAAATAAATTCAGATTAATATCAGTAGCATGTTCTTCTTCACTTTTATGATTCTGCATTATATGATCTTTCTTAATAATAAATTTTGGTTCCAGACTGGCAGATTTAGAATTACATTTATAATCAATTGGTTTTAATTCGGAAGATAATGCTTTTGATGTCATTCCTAACATATAACTATCATTTTGACAACTAGACAATATCTTCCTCTTTTGTTTACGAGGCACTGTAATTATTGTTGGCTTTCCATTATTTTCCAATGATGTCAATGTAGAAATATTATCACTTGAAGGTGTTGAGTCCACTGTTTTTTTAAACTTATGTGTATCATGACTATATGCATTAAGTTGAGAATCATCACTCTTATCATTTGAATCAGTCTTACAGTTAATACCAATTTTCTTAAAATCTGCATTCTCTCGTAATTTATTAATGCTCACATGGCAGACTCTTCGTGATATTTCCATAATGGTACTTGAATGTAATTCTAAGTCATTGATCGGTTTAATGCTTGATTGATCAACAATTGTTTGTGTTTCTGTTTTGGCCATAAACCGGCTTCCGGGTGCATTGTATTGACCTTGGTTATTGGATTGCAAAGTATATTTATCAAATTTAAATAATGGGCTGACAGTTGCTTTACTGACTTTAATAATTTTTTTGGTTTTATTTGACCTTTTCATAATTGATCTAATGTTCTTGTTCTTTATCTGTTGATTTCTAGCACATGATGTACCTTGGCCAGAAGGGACTCTTTTTTTGTTCAACAATACATCTAAAATACTAGCCTTGAGTTTAAAAACAGTATCATTGTTTTCAAACAATTTTGAGATGTCCTCCAGTATTATCTTAGGCATCTTTTTGAGACAGGGATCGGATAGTTGAGTTTTATTATACCATGACATATATTTGTTATAGTTGGAAGATGTTTTAATTATATTATTTCTATCATCAAGATATCCATCTGTGGTGGTTTTGGTATATACCGTATGATTTAAATCTATTGAGCTAATGATATTTATTTCAGGTTGATCATAATCAGAGGTGCAAATAGCTTTTTTTGATTTAACATTACCTGTAGATGCTAAATGTGTATTATTTATACTATCAAGATCCATAAGATGTTGCAATGCAATTGTATTTCCATAGCTATTATTTACTGCATAATCTTTTAGCTGTTTTCCATCTATAATTACTGAACAAGGATCTGATAGACTTTGATCAGTAACATTATTCCCCAGCATATTCGATTTAATTAAGGATTTATCTGCTATTGTTATATTGTTTCCATTTTTAAAATCCAACTTTGAGGTGTCATTAAATAGACCTTCATTGATAATCAACAAATTGCTGGTATTTGATTGATCATCAATGCTGTCAGTTGGGATATTCTTAGGTATTCCCAATATTCCTTTTGTTAAATTCCTTAATTTTTTGGCTTCTTTTGGTTTATTCTTGGATATTCCTGTTGTTATATTTTTTGATATTCCTGTTAGATTATTCTTTGATGTCCTTGTTGGTTTATTCTTACAAGTTCCTCTTTGTATTATCTTAATTATTCCTGATGGTTGCTTCAACAATTCTGAAGCTCCTATTGCTTTACTATTCGACATGCATATCCAGGCATTATTGGATGTTCCTGATGGTATATTCTTGGATTTTTTTGTTTCTTTATTCTGTAATATTTGGTGTTGATTATTCTTGGATATTCCTGTTGCTTTGATCTTAGAAGCTGCTGTTTCTGTTATCATGAATTTTCCATATGGTTTATTCTTGAATACTCCTAGTTGACCATTCTTGAATGTTCCTCTTAGAATTTTCTTGGATGTTCTTGGTGCTTTATTCCTGCATACTCCAGTTTGTACTATTCCCTTTGCTTTATTTTTGCAAGTCCATCTTTCACTAATCTTGATTATCCCTGGTGCTTGCTTCTTGGGTGATGTAGCTCCTATTGGTTTATTATTTGATATGCATGTTAGGATATTATTGGATATTCCTGTTAGTTTATTCTTGGATCTCACTGCTAGTTTATTTTTGGAAGTTCCTCTTGGTATTATCTTGAATGTTCTTTGTTTCTTCTTAGATTTTAAGGTCCCTATTGTCATATTTTTGAATAAGTTGACTTTTGATTTATCCTTAGATGATATTGTTAGGCTATTATTCAATAGTGCTGCTGTTCGTCTATCATTGTATACATTTCCATATAAAGGCTTTGAAGAATCTCTTGAATAGTCTAGGAATTTATTATTAGTGGATTTAACATGCAAATCTATTTTAGATGGAAATGGTTCTAGTACATATTGATCATTTGGTAGCAAAACACTGGAAGTATGTTCAGTAATCTCATTCACTTTTGATGCAACAGAATACAATGAATCTGTATCTCTGAAAGGTTGGGGTGTATCCTCAGAAATATTGATGGCATTGTCTATATGATTGTCATATAGTAATTCTTTATTAAGCTTTGCAATCTCATAATATAGCTTTTTTAGATTATTAATATTATTAGGCTTAAGATTCAAAGTTTCTCTAGTTGTTTCGAATGAATGACTAGAATCTGAGTCAACATCATTACCATATTCGTTCATATACTTTTCATCAGCATTAATACTAATCGACTTCTTATTACTTCTTTGTAATGTTAATGAATTATTTAATAAAGGTGAAGATGAATCATAATCATGGTCAGAAATGTCTTCTTTCAATATTCTATCTTTAGAATATGCTGTACTTTGGGCTGCAATGGAACTATGATTTAAATGATTTTCATCTTTATAAATATGTATACTATCTGTGAAGGTCATATCCTCAGCTCCAGTCACTAATAAAACAAGATTATTATAATTAATTCCAGTTTGAGTAATATGTTCATCTTGAAAATCAGCTGATACCATAGAAGGCAATAATGTTGAGATCGGATATACATCTATTAATTGATCTGCACTAATGACTTTCTTAAGACTATCAGCCATTTTTGGAAACTATATTTCCCAATAGTCGTATATATATATGACATAATAAATATTCATATTTCTATATCGTTGGCATTTTCATAATGATCTATATTTTCAATAAACCAGATTAACCACCAGGTCTTTGAGTCATCATATATGAAATCAAACTAACTCTATATTAATTGCAGCTTTTTGTTTAATATTGTTATCCAAGATACATCCCATTTGTACTAGTAGTAATAGTAATATATATATATAATAATTAATAATGGAAGTGGCACAATTAGAATATTCTATTTGGCCAAACATTATGAATAATTTTATTAACAATATGAATTATATAATAATATAATATATACTATATAAATATATTGTATATGCATAAAATTCCACCACTGATAATATGCATTTATTTATTCCAAATATAATAGCATATATGTAAGATACTATAAAAAGATACTAAAAATATACTTACTCAAAATTTAATCTAAATAAATTATTGCACAAATTTAAATTAGCTTAAAAATATATAGATTATAATCATTAAAATTATTCATATAATAGAATACTATACAACATTCTAATAATAAGAAAATTAAATTATATAAAATATACATTATGCATGAAATTTAGATATGTAAAAAGAAGTAAATATTGATGAATATGAATGAAATAAAAGGGAAAGGTGGAATAATAGGGAATATGAAATTATCTCTCTATCGGTCTATAGCAGGAGGACCTCACTGAGGTGAGGTCGGATTTAGCAGGGAGGGTTCCTAGAACAGTTGTGGCACTGACATGCACAATGGCCACCAATAGTGTTTAAACAGGAGAGATGTTGCCCTTGGTTCCTCCATCTTCGAAGCGATCCGGGGACTGTTCTCCAGTAGGATCTTTGTACCTTCACTGGCAATGGGGCTGAGTGTCTCGAAAGCGATGGTGCAAAGTTATGATGGTGCTTCAGGTCAGAGTATTTGATTGCCTATATATTTTCAGCGATGGAAGCAAGCTGCAGCTCCAGCAGAGATTGAACTTGTTGGGAGGTGGGATGGTGCCAGGGTGTCATGGCAGGTGAAATCCCAATCTAGTGGTTTACCAGTAAACCAAGGTGTAATGACCTCCATTTTAATCTAGTTATTTTAATCAATTGCAGTTCATAAGATTATTGCAGTATTTCTGTTGATGTATGAAGTGTACCGTACCTCCTGATGAAATTAAAAAGGAAACATAAGAGTATTATCTCAACTGCAACAATAAACCAAGGTACTTTCACTTATTCTGGGTAGCAACACTTTTTCACACCGTCAATTAATTATTTAATAAAGTGATACAATATGTTATACACTATCAGTTTAAACATCATACTGAAAGTAGTAGCTTAACACATAAAATATAGAATAAAAATACTTAACAAATGGAAAATAAGAAGAAAATATAATAAATAATAATAATAAATAGCACTATATCCAATGGGCAAGAAAACAAAGACCAGTGTAGATTGGTTTTGTTCTTAGCTTCATAGACTAGTTAAAATAAAAGGCTAATTTATATTTATGTTATTTTCTTAATCCAACAGAAATAAAGTAAGAAATATATATATATATAACCCTCTACATTACACAATATTATGAAAAAAAATACATAATAAATATGAATAGTGATTATTAATATTTTTTACTTAAGTAATTCATTTAAGGTGAATAAATGCCAAATAATCTGGCTCATTATTTTGATTCTTTAAAATATAATTATAATGCTCCATCACCATCCAAGTACCAGTAGTGGTTAAATCCATTTCATTGAATTCATATATCTCCTAATGTTATGGGTTTGATCCCTGTATATGGGGTTTGGGCAGTTTTTTTTTGGCAACAAGTTTCAAAGGGACTAGCCATGGTACATCCATGTCTTGCATCCTTAAATGGTAGATAAATTAGAACTGAAGTTTCCACAGCAGATTATATTTCTGGGAGGACTGCACTGGAAATAAGTCATCAGACTTTGAGTGTAATCCCTGCCCTAACGGCTGAAGAAAACTTTTACTTAACTTTTACTTTACTTTCACAATGGTTCATTGACTATTGAATAACTCCCTGCCACAGCTAAGTGTGCCAATATTATGCAGCATTTATCAAAATAATGAGTTCAGAACCTGAACCACTAGAACTCTAGTATAAGCACTATGCAGATATGTTACTTTTCATAAAGCAGTTATTATAGTTTTCTCTGTTGACTTGGTATTCATGTCATTCCCCATAATTTCATAATTTATGATCATATATTATATATATATAATATACAAACGGGGTTCATACATTTGCCACTGGACATACAAATATGAATGTGAAAGCTGTCAGTACAAGAAGCACCATTATCATTCCATCTATGAAAACAAGTCATGAAAACATGAAACAATGAAAACATTGAAAACAATGAAAAGTTATGAAAACAAACATGTCATTTATATCTCTCTAAGTCATCACAGATGATGTATAGTGTCCAGAAAACAGAATTCTAATTCAGCATATCACGAGGTGCTCAGCACCAAGCACCAGTCAATGCAGGAATGCCTGTGTATTGGGAGATATCCGTCACTGACTACAATTTGCCTCCTACTATACTGTCTCCAAGGTGGCCATAGATCCTGACGAGGACTGGCAAGGATATAAATATTCATGTTAATTGTGGTATGGTGGAGGTTGGATTCACAATTTGTTTTAATATAATGGAGATGATAGATAAGAGGCTATTGCCATTATTGTTTTCTTCCAATGCAATCAAGATCAGCATAATATTTTGTACTTAGTTTGCTATTATAAGAATTTATCAAACATGGATTTCACAGATCAACAGATTTTCTTGATTCATGGCGCATGGGCACTGAAGGAGAATTAAAGACGAGGTCATACCAGATCTACTTTTCTGGCAACCAACAATGGAAAGCATAGCCATGACGATTGGCTATAACATATATAGACCAACTTTAAAGGAATACTGAACTTGAGAGAAACGAAATTGCGACAACTATGGAGAATAATCAGGAAGTCTGGAATGATCTCATTCCCACTCTCCGAGTTCGCTCGACCTAGTAGTAGTTGGAGAATCGGGAAGCCTGGAAGGATCTCAATTCCACTCTCCGAGTTCGCTCAAACTAGTAGTAGTAGTTTGCTATTAATTAAAAGAGTTTATCAAACATGGATTTCACAAATCAACAGCTTTTCTTATATTATAAATAGTTGTCCCTTTATCGCAGATTTCTAGTTATTCAGCATCATATGCATATTTCAAACCATAACTTCATAAATTATATTTACTTCTTCTACCATTCTAGTTGCCAACTGGCTGACTGGCCAATCCAATTTAGATGATGCTCTGATTTCTCAGTAGCCCATATAGCACCAGCTCTGTGGTGTAAGGGGGGGGGGGGGGGGGGGGGGGCTGTTCCAATATGCAGGATGATTACACTGTCATAAGAGTTGGACACCAGTTCACAGTTTCCATCTCTCCTTTGTCAAACAAAAATGCTATCATATTCCTCTATAATGTGAAAGATTACCAGCCATAGAGGAAATGCTAGCATGCATTTTACTTCAGCATCATGATGAAGTCAATGGCCTTGTTATCCACTCCACAACCAGTGTACCATAGTTGTGCAATATCCTCCTAGTACATCTGTACGTTAGTACCAGTAGAGCAGTAATATATGCCTTCTTTCTACTCATTCCAACAATATCTGATAATTCCACAATAAAATAAGCAGCAATATTACAGAGAAATATGAATAGGCTATCAACATAATGTTCTTATAATTCAGTGTACTGATGCAGTACCGGTACTGACCTATACAGATGTCATTTAGGCCCATATAGTGGAATTGTAGGCTACATAATTTACACTCAGGACTGTTGTACTACTGTACTAGAGGAAAGACTGTTTTATCTGACAATAAGGTGTGGGGTGCCAGCATAGGCACCACCGGTATTATAGCAAATTTTTTTATCCATATCCTCCACTGAAGTAGGCCTACAACAGTAGGCCTACAACAGTACTCTGTAATACTAGCAGAAATCTGATTCTGGATAAGGTAGGCCTAGCAACTGCAGTAACTGCTGAACTGTTATACTACTGCACTAAGCCTAGTTTGATGTGGCAAGGTACTGGTTTTACTTTTCAACGTATGCCGTACAGCCGTATGTACGTATCCATGTATATGCATATGTATCCAGGTATCATCTATACATTGCATTGAGCGATTTCACATAAGCGTAGGTGAATACTGCTTCCTGATTGGTCCAGATGAGATACGAGAGAAATGTCATGCAAAACGCTTATGCATCAGCACAGAGCCCTATGCACCATGGGACCGGTAGGCCTACAGTACATACGCAGTTTAATATGCTAAAAAGCCGAAACAACTGGAAACACATCACAGATACGATTTGGAATACTATTCCCCAGTGGAAGTGGCGTTGCGTAGGGTGGGTGGGGGTGGTGGTGGGGGCGAGTCGTCCCGGGCGCGCACAGGCCAGAGGGGGGCGAAAAATAAGCCGGAGCCAAGCTTTTAACACTGTACTGTATGTAATTTATTATGTGTTGTAACCCCTTTTGTTGACCGCACGAAAAATATGTTATTACCAACGATTGTCAGATTGTATATGGATACTCTACTGTATCACATCAACTCAACATCTTCGCCGAATTATTGCCTTCTGTTACTACTGTAGTTTCTTCCACTCTCTTTCAAATGTATAAATAGTCCTAATAGTTGCCTCTTTCGGAATGGGCAGTGTATCACGTAGGGCTTGGAACAACAATGCTATTAACTACCGTTATTTATATCTAGAGCCCATGTCATAAATATTCATTCCAGAAAAAATATATATTTAATTTAATAATTCAATTTAATAATGAAACGAATGGGAGCGGCAGCCAATGTCGTAAATATTCCTTCAAGAACATGTATTTATTTAACATGGGGCGTATGCAGTTCATTAATGACACAGACAAGGAGACACATACTGTAGTAAATTTAAGGTGAGTTGATTCAATTGGATGTCTGACTCGACGGCTGCGGCTGGGAGTATCCCAGTGAGCGTATACAATACAATAAGGCTTCCCTTAATAATAGTAATACAATGTAATATATTCTTTATACTGTAGTATTATTTTTCCGTGGCTTGCGTTATGGGCGAATAATTACTCAGTTATATTTAGTATTGTAAGTGCGTTGTTAATAATATTCCTTATAATTGTATATCTTTGCGGCTAATATCTTTTACTACTTTAATTACTTAGTTAATTATTTAACCTATTTTTAATTGATTTATTTGGCTATTTTAATTTCTAAATAATAAAATATCTACAGTATATATAAAATAATTATTTAAAATAATTATTTTTCCTTGTCTGTGTGCACTTTTATTTATATGTTCTACATTCTGCAGCACAGCATTATATTTATCATATCTACCTTTTATTGTCGGCAAGTCCGAATTCAATTAAATTAAGAATTATTTGTTTACTTTATTTGTTTTTTGAATTATTAACAAAACTTCCTGCAGGTTGTGCGTTATATTTCACCTGGAAACTGCTAGAAACACCCAGTGTAAATATGGGAAATCTGAAAAGTCTGATTATGATTATTTATGATTATTATGACAATGATTAGCACAAAAAGACTTAAGACAAATAAGACAAAAGAGGACAACAAGACATCACACAAATACAGACAGTGTTCGCGCTTTTAGACCTTTAACAGTTTAACCTGCTAATTTATATGTCTATTAATACCTGACAGCCCAATACAGATGAACACAGCCGAAGCCAGTCTAGCGCGGCGAATGACCCACCGGAGGTGGGAGACTGGATTCGATAACAGTGAGAGCCGTAGTACACTTTGTATCATTCAATTGATCTTTACTATATAATCTCCAAAAATTATGCTTATTTTCAGTTAAATACTAACAGTTCCTTTCAGGTGCTGCGCTCTAAATACTACACAGAGATATGACTTATACTAATTACAACGGGTGGGCATGAGATAACGCAAATGTTTACATACTTTAGGGATGTATTTATTGAACATTCACACTCAAACACGGACAGACAATAGTACTGAAACACTCTAATTTGCCAACAGCCACCAATTTTACTTGCGTATAGGGAGAACTTAGCTCACGTACGTTGGGGACTATAATAATAATAATAATAATGATGCATTTGTATAGCGCCGAATTTACAACAATAGAAGTATGCTAAGGCGCTTACGTCACAAGCAATATAACATTAAAACTAGCAGTGCAAGTAGTACAGAAATTAAAAATTATAGTCGTCACTAACGATAAAACGTGCAGTTCGAAATGACTAAAAGTTATTACAATCGTTAAAAAGTGGAACATACAGTACAAATTGATATATATACTCGCCGTAAATGAAACGTACAGTAAAAAATATGTAATAAAAAAATTAATTAGCATAGTTAAAAAGTGTAGTTGACGGACGTACTGAAACAATAAAAACGAGCGATGGGGTAATAAAATGAACAGAAACACTAAAAAACGCATGAAGAACAAATTAAAAGAAGTTTACAGTTTTTGGAGAGTTGATTGAATATCTAGAGTTGGAATAAAATAATTAGAGAGTTCATGTTTTGGAGTTTAATTATATGAAACAGTATCAACTCATACAAACCACTGTTATTTGAGCTAGGCAATTGTGATTAGTATTCCCCTCCGTTTACCTCAATAAATCATGAAAACCAAGCGATCTACCGGTTATTCGTAAGTATTCTCCAACTATTCATGAATCCATATGTTACAAATTACAACAGAATATAACAGCATAAATCAGTATAAAAATGCGGTGTTGCGGCAATATCAGACAATCAGTATGTGTTGCAGTGAATCGGTACACAATACTGCAAAGTTGGAAGTATGAAAATGTATGAAAGTATATGCAAAAGTATATGAAAGTGTAATAGATTTGCGTTCTGTATCTTTCTAGCCACTGGTGTTTCTGGGCGCAAAGTCAGGAAGTGTATAAACACTCACACACTGAAGGGCTGCAAGAATATTCTTGCCTCAAGTAGTCCGCAAAGCATGAATCACATCGAACGCAGTAGAACGTATGGAACATGCAATAACTCCCAACCAGGGACCAGTTACCATGCCATCAACCCGTAACCAATGGATCCGATAATTCAGGCTATGGGCCATGGGGTGACGTTGGGAGGAAAGTATATTGATTGGATGGTGACTAACAGCGAAGGATGTAAACAAAGGGAATAGTATCAAATGACTGGTGATATTGTAATCTGAGTTTCTGTGGGAATGTACGGGAAAGTGTTATACTTAGAATAAACGCTGTAGGGAGTAAGTTTACATTAGTTCATAAAATACAAAGTTCTTAAGAGTTTTCCAAGGGTTTAGAGTAAGCATCGCATTGTGTAAAATGGGGACATTTTGGCCACAAAAGCTTTAACAGACAGGACAACAAGACATCACACAAATACAGACAGTCAGACAGGACGACAAGTCATCACACAAATACAGACAAGACAACAAGACATCAAACAAATACCGACAGTCAGACAGGACAAATTATTATCAATTAAAAAGTTAAATTTGAGAAGAGTATGTAGTATTAAAATATAATATTCTACTATAATAGAAGAGTAGTATTAATCGAATCCAATAAAGTAATTATTGGATTCGAACTCCCATTTTCTTCATCACATCCGGTTCCGATTCCGATATTAAAATGTGTGCGCTGCAGGGGCTATCTTCATCACCTTGTTGTTTTCCATTACACGAGAAATACAAAGATTATTGAAGTGCATGTAACAATATCCGGGCTTAGTGTGGCTCTTCCCATTGACGGTAAAATGTATATTCGTCCAAACTTTCACTAACTCGTTATGAGTGGAAGTTATAATTACAGGTATTGCATTTCCTTGCATTGGAAGAGAGACGTGGTATAATTTCTGGAACACGAACCAACTCGTTGTCGGTTGTTTTGGGAATAGCTACTAAATGTGTTCTACCGCCCCGGTGAATTTGCGTGGACGATTTTTTACCGGCACCAGGCGCAGAAGACAATTTATAAATATTCTTATTGGGATGCTGCATACCATAACCCAATCCAAGTTCATCATAGGTGTTAAGAGTACAGCGAGGCTGCAACAACATGCGAACAGATTTCATTCCCTTTGAAGCACAAACAATCACACATGTACCTTATTCCATGTTTCATTTGTTTATAAACCAAATAATGAGATTTCGATTCAGACTGAGATCGAACGACAATATACTTATTATGTTCTGCGAGCACATAACCTTCGTCATATATTTTCCTTCCATTTTGTGTAACCGACATTGCCAAGCTCGATCCAATACCAGATGCCACTTGATTCAATAAATTTCACAGAATCAAAAAGATTCATTGAATTTTCGGATACAACTTCGCCAGTAATAGTGGTCTCCAAAATGTCGTCATCTGTATCTATACTCGTTGAGCATTCGCAAGCATCATCCCCAAACATAACTTCCAACACCAAAACTTCATTAAAGATGAATATATCTTGACAATTACCGTTATTTGTGGGCGTCGGTATTCCCATTGATCCTGGGACTACTGGAGTTGCCATGGAGACCGGGACCACTGGAGTTGCCATGGAGACAGGGAACACTGGAGTTGTCATGGGGACCAGGACCGCCGATCTTTCCACTTCCATCACAATGTCCTCAGTGTACAGCGTTTCGTTGTCATACTTCTCTGCAGTGAAACTTTTATTAAGTAGCTCTTGATTTGCAGACTGGATGTGAGACAAGTATAACCATCTTCGATCAGTTTCGGAAAGATGAAAAAAGTCGCTTTCCTTAAGACAAAGATGTTGAAATTCATTCTTTAACTTATATTTGCTAGTGGCCAATAATCCACGGACTATGTCTTCTTCCTGAATCTGCTTAAGGCAAACAATCGCGTCGTCAACTGGTAATCGTTTTGAGAAATCTTTAATTACTCGATTTATTGATTTGTTTGACCGATTGTACAGTACACGATGGTCACGAGAAGGTACGAGTTCAATAGAACAGTTAGTACGAATTATAGGAAAAATATTTTCAATAAGATATTGAATAATGCAACTATCTAGTTGACTCGTCGTATATCTATCCAAAAGCTCCTTTGATTCGTGTATAATTTTATCCAAAAGGCCAAAGAAGTTATATCTCACTTCAACGCCAATATATTGACTCCATTCATACCACACATCCGTGCTTTACGTGCAGCATTTTCCAATAAATGCTCCAAGCCACGAATATGTTGGGCAGAAGGAAACGTCCTTTTCATGGCGTTTATGGCAGCTTCTCCATCTGTGCTATAATACTTTACGTCATCCGCCAGAGAGGTTTCCCCAAAGAGCAGCAGTCAAATGACGATAACAAGGTTCAGCTCGTGATGGAATTAACCCCCCTGGGCCTAAAATAACTGGGTCTCCTTCAAAGAATGGAATTCTATAGGTTGTAAAACAACCCCAACAGGATTTGGTAATGTTAAATACCATGTCAATGCCAAGAGTCAATTAATTGGGTAATGAAGAAAACATAACAGCTTCTTCCAGCTGGCGATCAGTATATAGTATATACATAAAACCATAATCACTGTATGTACATTCTCTGATAAATTTTACCGTCTTATCAGCCTTCATCAGTATGATATTAGTATGAGAGTCAGTAATCTTCGAGCGAGACTTGCAATTGGATACATGCTTAGCTGTAACATTTGACTCCAATCGATCTGCATGCATGATAGATGATTTACCTGCAAGGCCTACTGTACCAGAGTTTATAGCTTTAGCTATTGCTTCAGGCTAAAGATGTTTTGTTAAATCAGTTTTAACAACATTCAGGACTTGGGAAAGTGAAGCTCCATCCAACGTATGTCGTTTTTTGGAGTTTTCTTCAAGATTCGTATCTGAAATTCGGCGCTTACCAGATATCACACTTGTTTCATAAAAAAGAAGCTACCTCCTTATTAGTGAATGGTAGTCTCCTCTTGGTGATCTGCTGGTGGGCTTCTATATTAATGTAGAAGAAGCCCCACCGGAACTCCTGGTCCTTTGTCGTGCCATGACTCCGACGTCGGCCCACTCCTTGAAAATGCGGAATTTCTCCTCATCGTCCATCCAGTCGCACTGGCACTCAAAGTGGCCTCTAAACCTGCACTTCGAACATCTGTTGTGCAACCTCAGATGCACCCATCTTGTGTGTAGACTTGCGGCAGTATAGACATGCCGTCCCCTTCTGGAAATGGTATAGACAATTATTTTGCTGATGGGTTAATCTCCCACAGTAATCGCAACTGTGCATCATTGTCTCCCGCCCCAAGTCGTCCTTGGCTCCGTGTGGCCTCCCGGGTCTATGGAGCCGCTGGTAGGTAAACATTGTCTTCCCTACCCATATCGATGTCCTCCTCTACCCTCGGCATCGTTTCTCCAAACACTACTCGTGGTGCCGTCCCCGGTTGCTCACCCAGCTGGATCGTACTTGCCGCAAAGTCCATTGCCGGCTCCCCGTGCTCCCAGGTCTGCTTACCGGGTTTATCCCAGAAGGCTCTCGCCCCGCTGGCCGTCACCACTCTCCCATCCACCCAGTCCGTGTCTGAATGGCCGATTCTTGCTATCGGCGGCATCGCCCTGAAATCATCCTCCTCCTCTTCCCCTGTCGGGGGCACAATCCCCTCTATCGGCGGCATTGCCCCGAACTCGCCCTCTTCCCCTGCCGGGAGCAGATCTAAAGCTGGGAGCCCAGTTGATCCACTGTGTCCCTTTCCGCCCATAGCCTTCCACCCTTCTACCTCCCTTGGTCTCTTCCTTCCAATGTCGCCCTCAGAGCCTGCGGGCATGGGCATTCTTTGCAACCCCGATGTTGACTGCGTTGGTGTCTCTTCCATCCAACCCAGTTCGTCCCCCAGCCGAAACTCGTCTGAGGTCTCTGATCCCCACCTCAACTCGTTCAAGTCCTGGGCTTCGAACTCATTCTCCTCTCCCCTTATATCCGCCTCTCTGCCCGCTGCCTCCCTTCTCTCTCTCCTGGCAACCTCCTCTAGTCTCCTCTCCTCGACCCTATCCGCCTCCAGTTTCCTCCATCGCTTGTACGGTGTGTCTACCTCTCTGTCCACTAGGTGTCGGGTATCGTAGAATACCGAATAGTCGCCCTTCAGCCCCGGGTGATCTACAAGACCTTCTAGGGCCACCTTAAAGGCTCTCCTGTGATTCAGAGGTGCTCCAGATAGTAGAAACGCCGTCGGCTCCCTCCCGATAGTCACCGTAATGAATAGGTTTAATAAACCTATCATTATCCAATCCTCCTGTAGGATATATCTCTTCTGATATATATTTATAGCTCCCTTCCGGAAGTGATATAGTTCCTCCTTTCCTGTTCTCGCTCCCACTTGAGCGAGTTCGCATTCAACTTGGAAAATTTCTAAACTTTTGCCAGACTACGTATGTACCAAGTTTGGATATATTTTATCGAGATTTGGCTGAGTTATTAACGTTTAAAATTGGACACAACAGATCAACAGAACAAGTTCGTAGGGCCTTCGCGCAGCACGAGGCCCAGTTATGAGATACCAATTAAAATTGAGAGACTGTATCACAAAATCAGTATTTGAGAAATTTACCCACACCACCAATCGATTAAAGAAAGGGGGACAGTACGTGTTCAGCCCTTTTAATCTGCACCCCCCCCCCCCCACCAATACATATAACGGCGACATCTACCACCCACGGAAGGGTAGCATGAACTTATTTCCAATCGCACGTTCAATTTGCAAAGCCAGGTGGTTTATAGGATTATAATAAACGCAGTACTCGTTTTCATTATAAGCCTCGTTGCGTTCGTCCTGTTTTGTTTTTAAATATATTTCTTAAACGCAGGCTATGACGATCTTTATAATAATAATAACTAGGGATGCGATCAATATGTGAATCCAGGTGGTTTATAGAATAATATAGTCAACGCAGTACTCGTCTTCATTATAAGCATCGTTGTGCTCGTCCTGTTTTGTATTTAAATATATTTTCTAAACGCAGACTGACGGACGATCTTTATAAATACCGATGCGTTCAATAGGCGCAGCCAGGTATGGTTTATAGGAATATAGTCTACGCAGTACTCGTCTTCATTATATGCCTCGTTGCGCTCGTCGCTCGTCCTGTTTTGTCATAAAATATTTTTCCTAAACGCAGACTGACGACCTTTATACAGTTATAACTATGCGAAGTTTCGAAACTGTGCGAGTAACTGCTGATACATATATGTGGAGATGTGTGATACAACGCCAACGCGTCGTATGCCGATGTAGTAATAATGGTATTGAAATAATATTAAATCAATGTACACTCTTAAAGCTGCAGCGAAAAATTGTAGCTAATTTCCTTGGTTACATATAAAATAATAATATTATTTTTAAGAACATTAATTTTACTACATTGCAAAAATTCAATTAAAAAATAACCAGACAAAAATATATTGCGGAATAAACTACTTCAGATATAAGCCTACAACAGCCATAAACAAACAGTATTTATGTCATTATATCTTCTGTCACCTGAGATAGTAAGTAATACAACATTTATAGTATAGAGTCAATAGGAATTGAAATACAGGCAGTGTTATGGTTGGAGTTATGTCTGGGTTGCTATAGCAATACTATTGGCTGCCTATTACAGTACAATTCCCCCCTGGTAAGGCTACACCAGCCAGCATCTCCCAACCAGCTAGCAGCTCTACACCCCCGCAGAGACTATGTTGACCAATAATGGGGAGGATTAAACTTGTACTCAATATTTGTGCCGCTTTAATTACGTTTAGATCAATTAAAGACACATTTATTAAAGCAAATCACTTGAACTAATTAAAAACTATAATATAATGGGGTATACTTTTTGAACATCTGTATAATTTTTAAGTATAATTATTTAAATCTTATACTAGAAAATAATTAATAGCCTTTAAGGAGGCAGGTTGAAATTGATGTTTTTACCCTAAACAACTTAACTAACTAATTAACTGATATTATCTTAGCTTCTCGAAGGCCACGCGAAAATTCAACTTGGAAAATTTCTAAACTTTGGCCAGACTATATGTGTACCAAGTTTGGTTAAATTTCATTAACATTTGGTACTCAATAATTGTGCCGCTTTAATTACGTTTAGAACAATTAAAGACACATTTATTAAAGCAAATCACTTGAACTAATTAAAAACTATAATAGAATGGGGTATGTGGATTACATCTGTATAGTTTTTAAGTATAATTATTTAAATCTTATACTGTAAATGTAAAATAATTAATTTCCTTTAAAAGGCAGGTTGAAAATGGTGTTTTTACCGTAATCAACTTAATTAACTAATTACATTTTTTTTTTGCCTTAATTTTGTTGTTTTTGCCAAACAACATGTGCACAAGTTTGGATAGATTTCATCAAAGATTGGCCGAGTTATTAACGTTTAAAATTGAACACTGCAAATAAAGCGACAGATAAACAGAACGACAGATCAACAGAACGACAGATCAACAGAACGACAGATCAACAGAACGACAGGTTGATTAATGGTACCACTACGCTAAGGCTCACTCACTTCGTGGTTCGCCCCACAACAGATCAACAGACACACCGATTGAGTTAGTGGTACCTGTATGCTAAGCTCGCTTACTTTCGTCGCTCGCCCCACAACGCAAATAAATGTTTCACTAATTAGTAGGCCTACACCCGTATTTAACACGAGTAGGTTAGTGTAGTACGAGAGGCATGTTTTTAACGGAATTCAACGATTTTAATATCTAATTTTTGCCTCAACGTGATTACTGAAGTAATAATAATAATAAGAGTTGTATTAATATTTAGTAAGCCTATCATCATTGTGTATGCTGTTTCTAATAACTGACACAAGATGGCGCGTACTGTAAGTTATATTACCTTCCAGAGTCCATTTCCCGGTTAGCACACAATTCAAACATATCGATAAGAATTGGATCTGACACGTCATGCAGCGAACAACTAACCAGAGAGAAATCAGCATATTATTTGTCATATTAAAATCCACATTACAATCACTCATTTTAGATGTTGTATTATATACTGTACGATTAGTAGGCCTTCATACTATTATATAATCTTTATTTCGCAAAAAAGAAAATTCATGTTAAAATTTACAGAGTAGGCCAAATTATTACGTTAATATAGTAGTTACAATTAATTATTAAAATTCGGCAGTTTTGACTAACACGGCAGTTCAATGATATAATATACAGTATATAAATACAGTACTGTAATAATTAATACTGTGATTAGCATTGAAATATGAAATATTAGGATACTTTTTATTTCCCGTTGCTCCACTACTGAGTGAGGGATTTTGTATTGGGAACACTGTACTTTAGTAGGTAGGCATACTGCAGAGTTTTAGGTCATACCAAACAGTTCGAATATTGTTTCAATGGCTTCGAATAGCCGAAATATTTCTGTTTGGAAAACCTCATTCCAACGTTACGTCTGCATAGTTTCGGATCGTCAAGCGAGAATGGAAAGATTTCCGCGGAGTAACTGGAGCAAATTTACCTGTCGGAAGATGTGCGGGGCGTTTAAATGCCCCGGATGTCGGAGAAAATGGGATTCCGGGAAGTGCATCGCGGAAATACAATATAGATACAACCCGGAGGATAAAAGGGGGGAAATACGGATAGAACGAGAATTTGGACAAAAGTGCCAACGGTGTCCGGATAATTATATTCCTCCTCAACTTTATCAAATGTCTACAGATTCTGCGATGGAAGAGGTCTTTATTAAGATTAAAACTCGTTTCTATGACAGGGATTATTCTCCCAGTGCCGTTGTTGATGCCGACATTGGAAGTCACTTCCAGCGGGGTGCGGTAGGTCACGATAGCGCCAACTGTGAAGGGTGTGAGCTTGGGGTCTGTGAGAGAGGCTTCGCACAGGGTCACACAGTAAGACATGCTGCTAAGTTTAAAAGTGGCAAAACTCAGTTGAAAATAGTTAATTGGGTGTTTATTGGGTAATAATTTGTAGAACAAATTTTATCAATATACATACAGTAGGCCTACAATATATTAATAATTTTGGTTTGGATTTGAGATATAAAACTGAAGTTGACATATTTGTAGGCCTACACGGAATGATGAATTTATTGTTTGTGTTTGTCCGTAGAAAACGTAATGTTTTTATATTTTGCAATTAATGTTAGTGTATATTCAATCATTGTTTCATTATTAAATCAACATCTGATAGTCGCTAATCTGATTGATGATATTATTAATAATGATAACGTTTTTCTTAAAGTGGAAATTCAGCCCAATCTACATTATTCCCTATAAGAAATTGACTGTCATAGTGTCATAAGAAACATTTACAATGTAATGTACACGATCGTGTGGCCTTCGCGCAGCACGATACTCCAAGTACCGAGTTTGGTTTAATTTCATGTGTGATTGACCGACTTACTTCGGTTTTTATTAATGCCGACTACCGGTACCGACTGACACTGTTTCCACTTTTGACCAAACTTCAGATTCTTTCTAAAGTTTTGACTGACTGCATACGTACCTACCAAGGTTGGTTTAATTTCAGTAATTATTGTTTGCGTTCAAGAACAGCCCTCGCAGCCAAAAAAATCGATGAAAAAAAGGAATTTATATTTTCAAAAAAAAGGAAGAAAAGGAACAAAAGGATAGGATGCAGTTCAAAAAAAGGACAAAAAGGATCGGATACGGTTCAAAAAAATGAAAAACTGAATTGATATTATCTTTAAAAAAAGGATAGTAAACATTATATTTCATTAACCTTTGTCTATTAAGAAACGTCACTGTATGTTTCTAATTTTCAACCTTTTTGCCTAGTTATCAGAGATGGTTGAGTTCGGCCGATTGATGGTTATTGATAGAGGTTATCAAACTCTTGTAAATATAACTTTAGTTTGAAAGTGATATAAAAACCTTTGGTACGGATTTCCGGTCGTGGCTACATTTATATAAATAACAAAAATTATTTAAGACGCAATCAAAATTCAACCATCTCCAGGGGGAAACGGATGCAAATAACAGCTGATTACGAGCAAAAATGAAACTGTAACACTTGTTATAGGCTTTACTTTATTGTTTTGGTTAGAATTGACTGCCACTGCAACCTGTTCCTTTCCCTAAATTGAAAATCAACATTGTTCAGTTCGTTATTAGTTATGTTCAATTAGTTTGGTTCAATTCCGAGCCAGCGATGCCGAGAAATTCGCGTTCAAACATTTACCAAACAGACAGACGGACAGACAGACGGACGAAAAGACATGCACCATTTGTTTTATATGTACCGTATACCACCGACTACGTGTCTCGCCCCAGCCCCACAGAGTATGTAGGTCTGCTAACTAAACTGTAGGCCTAGCCTACTGCTACTTAACATTAGGTCTTCAAAAAAAACTAATTGGAACTGGCGGTTGTTGTGACGATTGTTCACAAGTTGCTGAAGAATTGTATAAAATGTTAATGCGTGCGTGTAGGGCGGCTTACACATTTATAACTTTTGTGCAAATAGATAAAAATTGAAAAATTTATGTAATGTGTGCGTGTGGCCTAATAAATTATTATCTCGTATTTTATTTTTTGCAAGTTTTAACGCCTGAACGGGGGTTAATACTACAAATCCATTGAAATAATGAAAGAAAACGGTGGAACAAGCATACCACACCACATATACTGTACATAATTATACATTAATTGTTACAAATTGCCACAATAGCAGTTATTTACATACTGTGCAAAAACAGGGTGGAGTAGTTTATTAATTAATAATATAAATTAATGACCGACCCGGTAAAGCAATTTAACCCTAAAGTGCGAGTGACTTTTTTCACAAAATTTGTAATAATTAATGGATAGTTCTGATAGAGGACTATTATCGAAAGCAACCGAAAGTTATCGAAAATGTTAAAGTAGGGGTGAAATCTATCCATTTAGATAGGGGGCACATTTCGCACTTTCATGATTCGTAAACAAGTAGTCATAAACAAAAAAGATACGAGCTATAATTCAGATAATTGCCGTACAATTTGAAATATTCTTTCGCGAAATATAAATTCACTGTCACAGTAAGGGCTATACTACTTATAGTGCGAGTGCTAAGCTTGCTCATTAGCCCTGACTTACATTCCGTTACCTGGTTACCAACAGTCATTATAGCAGTAGGCTACTGATATGTTTGTGGAATTTATCCACAGGTACAAAATAATAAAATACAGTATGTATAAACAATTAATACATTTAATTTAATCCGAAGTTACAATAATAGAGATAACAAACATTTTACTTAAATCCATTTTAACCACCACCAGTAAACTCATCAAGATATTATATTCAGCTGAATGATTTATCCCAACATAGGAAGTGGGCTATGTCGGGTAATCGTAATGTACAAGCAATATATTATATGTGGCGAATATTGTTACTAATAAATGCTTAGAGTTTATTCACTAATGAATGCACAATAATAATGATCTACTCTAAATAAGGCAATTAACCCATCACCTCCCCCAAGATCGTAAATAATTTTAAAATTTTGGAGATCTGAAGACTTATTTCTATTTCATACCATAATAGTTTGGCGGCTTCTTATTGCGACTTCCACGCCGTAAACTTGGTACAGGGGGGTCTATGTGTACGGGTTCACTGAATCTGACAGTCTTGTGAACTTTAGGAGTAGAATATGGAATGAAATAATACATTTTTATATGCCGTCTATTACGTTTTAGAACTCTGCCGTTTGCCATCTTTATGTTATAATTTCTGCCATCAACATGAACTATGTCTCCTTTCGAATCCCACTTCTTTGTCCCTCTGTTTTGTACCCACACAGTATCGCCTTTTGTAAGAGATTGTAGTTGTCGCCCTTATTCGGCGCTGTTGAGTAAAGCTTTCTTGTCACGGATATTTGCTAATTTCTTCCATCGGTTGTCGAATTCATCACGCAAGGTTGGTACACAGGATCGCAAACTTTGTCCATAAATTACCTGTGCAGGTGATAATCCACAGTCGCGAGGTGTATTGCGATATTCAAGCATCCCTTTATGGAAGTCGGGATGGGTAATGTCTCCACTCTGTGTAGTTGCAACTAAGTGCTTTATACTACGTACAGCAGCTTCAGCCAACCCATTGCTGGATGGAAAGTGCGGTGCAGACATACAATGTTTGATATTCCAAATTTTCATGAAGTCTTTAAATTTCTTCGATCCAAACTGAGGTCCCTGATCCGAACGAAATTTAACGGGAACACCTGTATCCGAAAAGAAATGTGATAAACACCTGATGACGTCATCAGAATTTGGTTCGTGTTTCCACATTGCAACAATTGGCCATCCTGAAAGACGGTCAATATATACCATATAGGCTTGGTTGCTATAATAAAATATGTCCGCAGAAGTTTCTTCAAAAGGATATGTCGCCATTGCATCTGTTTGTAATGGTTCGGCGGGAAGCGATGCACGCCGTTGTTGGCACTCTGAGCACGAACGAACCAAGTTTGTAATGTCAGAATTAATTGCTGGCCAAAATACAGCTTGGCGAGCTCTACGTTTCGTCCTTTCCTCACCTTGGTGACTGTCATGCAGTCGTCCTAATACATCCCTACGACATAATACTGGCACTACTATTCTAGTACCAAGTATAACTAACCCATGCTGGACTGACAGTTAATCTCTTATATTCCAGAAAGGCAGTAATTCTGCAGGAATATTTTTCCTATCCTTGGGAAATCCTGTGATAACAAGGTTGATTAAATCCAAATAAATAGGATCAGAATTGGCGGCTGAACATAATTGCTGTAGAGAGAGGTCAGTAGGATGGGGTTCCATAGCATCATTGTTAATTTGGATCATTGCGATATTCACTACATCATGAAAGTCAGTTTCTGCTAACTGATCATCTGATTCTGGGCTGCTAACTGGCGCCCTAGAAAGTGCATCGGGAATTATATGTTGTGAACCCTTGACCCAATCAGCTACAAAAGAAAATGGAGATAGTTTCTCTTTTAATCTCATTAAACGAGGATTATTTATATCGTCAAGTCCCTTATCATTTAGAATAGGGATTAGTGGTTTATGGTCTACATAAAGCTCAAACTTGGGTAATCCAGTCAAATATAACCGACATTTTCTCATTGCCCAAGCTACTGCTAGCATCTCCAACTCACAAGTAGCGTAGCGGGATTCTGTATTAGAGATAAATCTGGATCCACATTGTATTAAACGAATGTTTTCTGTAGAATCTTGTTGGAGTAAAACGAAACCTAATCCCTTCAAACGTGAGGCATCCGTTTGAAGTATTGTCCTAGCTGCTACGTCAAAACTTTGTAAAATAGGTGGCGACGACAATGCATCTTTAACAGATTGGAATGCTTTTGAATGTAATTCATTCCATTCATATATGTTTCGTTTGGACAGCAGTGGACGTAGTGGCTCAGCAGCACCTGAAATCTTAAATGAAAAATGCCCTAATTGATTCACTAGGCCTAGGAATGAGCGCAACTCTGATATGTTACTCGGTTGGGGAAATTCTTTGATAGCGGATACCTTAGATGGATCTGCTTTAATACCCGATGCTCCCACTATAAAGCCAACATACTTTACCTCTGACTGCGCGAAAACAAACTTATCAGCATTAAGAGTTATGCCATTTTCACGGCAACGCTGGAGCACCTTCCTCATTGATGCAATATGTGCTTCCAAAGTAGACGTATGGATCATTAAGTCATCTACCACTTTTTCGACATTTCCAACGCCTGTCAGTGCTAGGGCTCCACGTCTGTTAAATTCGTCTCCTGTAGACAACAAACCCATTGGTGCACGCAGGTAACGAAACCGACCTTCCGGACAAATAAATGTCGTGTAATGGCGATCCCGTTCATCTAGCTCAACCTGCCAATATCCTTTTAAGGCATCTAGTGTTGAAAAGAAGCAATCACCAGGACGCACCTTGTCTACAGCCTCTTTGGGAGTCATCTGTGGATGCAATGGTCTTTCACAATATTTATTAAGCCGAGTGAAATTCTAACACCATTGTTTGGTTTCGTAGTAGCAACCATTGGATGACACCAGGTTGATGGCTCATCGCCAACTCTTTCAATTATACCCGTTTTTAACATTTTCTCTACCTCTAATTTAGCCTTATCACGCAGAGGAAGAGCTATTTGTCGTGCCGTCGATAAAGTAAAAGGCACAGCCCCCTGTCTCACATGAATTCGCATGGGATTACCAACCATTGGTTTGAGAATATTGCCCGAAGCTACAGAGGGATCAACAATTACATCAGAGAATTCCTTCAATAAGGCATCTTTAATTTGATCAATATTTGAAGTGTGAGTGATGGCGCTGCAAGCCGTATTTATCTCACAGGGAATTCTCGTTATTTGCGAAGGATAATCCTTCGGTACAATACCCAAGTTTCTGCACAGATTCCAATCTAAAAGGAAGTCAGTAGCATTGGATGCTATGTAAACATCAGCTGTAGCAGACAACTTGCAATATTGAACATTAAGGGATATCTTTCCTAAGATATTTAAATTCCCACCATTAGCAGCAAAAAGTTTTATCTCGCAATTCTCTAGCATGTCTTTTGACAAACCTAGTTGGAGATATTTACTTTTTGACATAATGGTTACACCAGCACCAGTATCTGGCGTTGCACGAAAATCCTCGGCTAGTGACTTATACCTAACGGAAACGATAACATGTGGGGGGGTTGCACTCCGAAGTTGCTGCTTTACATACAGTCACTGCCCCCGCACTGGTATCCTTTGAGTATCCTTGTTTCTTACCCTTATGGTAGCAACAAGGAGCCCAATGGCCATATTTGCCACAAATAGTGCATTTGGTTGTCTTAGCAGGGCATTCAGTGGTTGCTGAATGCCGGTACCGACCACATTTCTGGCATTGTCGGTCACGAGACTGAGAGCGGTTTTTACTGGCGTTTCTTTGTTTCCATTGATAACGTTTTTGACTAAATGAGCGTCCACGATTTCCATTTGAATTAATTTTATTCACAGCAGCATTACTTGCTGATGCATTAGCAATTGCTGCCTCTTCACGGCGACAAAAGGCAATAACCTCCTCAAGGTCTGGATAAGGACGTATAGCCATTAATTTCCTGCGAATTTCCTCATCAGACAGACCTACCCTTATACGGTCACCAATCCTTGTATTAAAACATTTTTCACATAAGTCTACATCACGTCCTAACTTTCGTAATGCCACCAGATATTCATCAAATTTTTCACCTTCATGTTGCACCCGGCGTTCAAATGCTTGCCTTAGCCTAGCTAAATCTCTGTTGTCCTGAAAATATTTTTGCAAAGCTGCCAGTGTTTCTTCCACTGTTGGATTATTTACATCTATAGCAGGAATTGTGACAGCATAGGTTAACACGTCCTTAACCTCTTGGCTTAAGCAACGCCGCAATGCTGCACATTGTTCACCTCGCGGCAATTCATACAGGTGTACAAGTGTCACATAATCATTCCAAGTTTCACGCCACTCATGAAACTCATTTAAAGTAATGTCACGTCCACAAGGTTTCGGTGCATGTGTAGCTGCAGTTTTGGCAATAGAACTTTGTGTAGCAGGTCCTGTCGATGGCCTGGATGTCATTTCGTGAGTAGTAACAGGTGATATTGACAAAGAATCAATAAATTGTGATATGTGGTTTAGTGTTGCAATTTTATCAGATGTGTCATCCTCTGAAGTGTCAGAAAATTTTTCAATTTCTCCTTCTGGTAATAAAATAACAATATCTTCTATTAAAGAAGATATTCTCTCCAAGTATGTCTGCATCCGAGATACATTTGCTCTCAAACGCAAAATATCCTGAGGTGACACTACTTGTTGTTGGATAGCAGTTTGGCAAGTGTTCGCCATACGTGTAAAATTTCGACGGTTGTTTGCTAACAATTTTTTCAAACTTGCAATGTCAGACATTTTTTGTTTTTAGCGATCTTGGGTTAAAGCACAAATTACATGTGAAAATATAAACACTAAATAGCAAGATCGTAATATTAAGCACAATATAAATAATTCAGTCTGCGTTTTATAATTAACACACAGTTACCTTAATAGTCCGACAGTCATTTGTTAATTCCACCTTACCGAAGTATTCGAGTTATTTCAGACCTGTAAACATCTTATCCCGAGACCAGCAACTGTGATGTGAGTAGCTTCTGTTGAGTTGGGAAGCGAATACGGCGGCACTTGAAAATCCCGTAATAGCACAGATAGCGGCAGGACTGCCAACAACATCCATCAATCGTAACTTAATAATCGGTTTTGTACACACTGCGCCATGATATGTTTGTGGAATTTATCCACAGGTACAAAATAATAAAATACAGTATGTATAAACAATTAATACATTTAATTTAATCCGAAGTTACAATAATAGAGATAACAAACATTTTACTTAAATCCATTTTAACCACCACCAGTAAACTCATCAAGATATTATATTCAGCTGAATGATTTATCCCAACATAGGAAGTGGGCTATGTCGGGTAATCGTAATGTACAAGCAATATATTATATGTGGCGAATATTGTTACTAATAAATGCTTAGAGTTTATTCACTAATGAATGCACAATAATAATGATCTACTCAAAATAAGGCAATTAACCCATCAGCTACTGCACTGCGGTCCCTACACTGAAGCTGAAACCATCACACCGGGTACTGTCTGACCGCATGGCGGCGCATTACAGCATTGATGATGGCAAACTCTTACTGTATAATATTTTTAAAGCGATATTCGATTCCGGTACTGATAACGGAGATAGAAAAACCTGTAGGCCTCACCACTGGTACTGCACTGCACCGTCCCATGATTACCAGTACTCAGTTTGTATTGTGAGCCATCCTTAAGTCGCTGTAATGCGCCGCCCCGCGCTCAGATTGTAGCCGGTCTGAATCTGGGTACGTACTAAAAGGTAGAACGATCTATAACGGGCTATAACGATCTATAACGGGCTATAAATTTTTATAACAAGCTACAGTATAACCATCTATAACGAGCTATAATCTGAAAATTTACAATAAAAAAACCTATTTTAGAATGGATTTATTATCCTAGTCAGTAATTTAATTACGCAATTTGGTTTTTTAGTTCATAATGCTTTTCATCTTTCTGATATCACGAAATCAGTCATTACTGCATTAGTCAGCATCATGCCACTACTGCACTATCAGACATCTCCCATCTCTTTGTCTATCCTCCATTCTGCTATCCGCTGTCAGCTTCTGGTCGATATAGAATACAGGAATATAGTGAGCAATATAGGCCGATAAAAACAACTTACCAGTATCAATTAGGCATAGGCAAGATAGGCCTACCCTAATTTTTAACCTGCGGTATTTTTCAGACCACCGTGTTAATCCAAAAGTTAAACACACCCAAGGGCCAAGACCAAGGGGCGTTTCAGCGTTTTTTTAATTTAAATTTTCATATTATAGCTCGTTCTTGTTTATAGGAAGTTATAGCCCGTTATAGATCGTTCTACCTTTTAGTACTGTAGTACATACCCTGAATCTGATGGTAGCATGGTAGGGAGGGACACACTGCAGTAGCCTAGCTGCCTAGCCTACAGTAACACTGTTAGTAAGCAGCTCTTAGAAAAACTAACTAATCACTACTTCCTGATTGGTTTTAAACTGGGTACCTAGCAACGCCATCAGCTGATTTCAAAATTAGTAATTAGTAGGGGCCCTTAAAAATACTATTTTTTGACATATCTATATTTTTTGACATATTTCTCGACATAATTTTGGTATATTATTAGAATGTGAATGTTAATAAAGTTGGTGCTTAATTTGATTTTGTTGGTGCATTAAAATATAAAATATTATTATACAGTAGTTTTATACAGTAGTTAGACAGTCCCCACTACATTACTTTTGCTTTAATCTTAGTATAGACAGTCACTAAATTTCCTCCCGCATAATTACCACCCCACCCCCATAATTGTACTATGTTTTATACCGTAGTTAGAATACCTAGTACTGCCCTGCCAGTTACGGTGGTGTCTTTACTGCTTTTCAGTGTTTAAATATTTAAATTTTAGACGTTGAATAAAGGCCTGTTGGCCGCAATATACGTCATATATATTTATTATTCTTGGTCACCTTTGGTCTTAATTTAAGCTTCAAATATAAATTAAAAATACTAGAGTACCTATGAGCCCTTAAAACAACTACAGTATAAACACTATTATTCATGATTGCATTTAAAGGAGTTATCAGGATGCAGTAAACTCTACAGTATACTCAAAAACCGGTCAGCCGGTACATTACTTTTGTATAACACTCAGATTGGAATTCGCTTTCATTTTATTAATACAGAACCTACCTACAGCACTACAGCAACCCTTTCCTCTTGGTTCGCTTTCATTGTAATAAAACGATGCCTAATCGTCTGTACTTATACAGTATACTGTACAGTTGTATTGTGAATTGGGTATTAAAGTGACCTTTCTCTGCAACTCTCCACTACAACTGCTTAATTGTTGTTTGTATACAAACGGATAGCGAACTTGTTTTCTTTGTTTATGGTGACGAGATATAGTTATTTATTCATACTTATTTATTTAAGGTATATTACTTTATTAATTTACCACGTTATTGACATCAATTTAATTTTTTGACCCTTATCATGTCTATTTATCAATTTAATTTAATCTAGGATTAGTTTTGAATGATCTCATAACATCATCATAACCTAATGTCCTCTACATTATTAATTTGACCCTTATCATGTCTATGTAGCATCTATTTATTTATTAATTTAATTAGTTTTTGAAGAAGTTTTTTGGACACCCATGGGCACCCAAGTCCCCATGCTGTATTTATATTACACAGTTCGTTGCTATTCTGCTTTGTTATACTGTATTCTACTAGTTGTTGTTACTTGGTGCTCTTTAATTTGTTCCCCTCTCTCAATTCATTTTGTCAATAAAATATTAATAATTGTGAATTTTTTGGACTGGTTCTTTGGACTATCAAGTCATTCAAAAGTTACAGTATTAAGCCTAGACGAAATGATATTTAGCGCCTCCTAGAGGAGGACCATGTAAATGCACGACGCCAAAATTCTGAAAACTTTCTAAACTTTTGACATACTACTTGTGTACCACGTTTGGTATAATTTAATCAAAGATTCGCTGAGTTACTGAACTAGCATTCAAAGATTAGACGGCCCGACCGACCAACGACAGGCAGACCGACAGACAGACGCGAGGTTGAGATTGGTAGGCCTACTGGTATTCTAAGCTCGCTCTCTTTCGTGGCTCACCCCCACAGTGTTAGTCAATTTAACGGCTGCTTGTCAGTTCTGTCACAGCCCTGTGTTACCGGATAGTGCCTCTCGTTGTTTTAAGGGCAACTGCTATTTAATCCAGCTGTTGGTGGTTGGCGTTGCTAGGTACCCTGTTTAAAACAAATCAGGAAAGTAGTGATTCCAGTATCTCATTAAATAAATAAAATGCCTCAGAATAGTATTTATTACAGTACAAAGTTAACTGATTGAAGAGTAATAATCCCCATTTACCTAGGTAAATAATGCAAATCTTAATTACCTCTAGCCCATTGACTGAGCGGTAAATAATGTAAAATTTAACTATAAACATAAAATACTAAAAGTGCGTGTTGCATTAAGGCATATAATTCAATAAGTAATAGTACAAGCTAATGTTTATTGTTCCATCTTCATATATAGATTTACCTGAACAGGTTCTGCATTATCGCCTTCAAATTTATGAGTATTCCTGAGGGAATAGGGCACCCACAACAGAAGCTGAATAATAGCTAAAAGGGCAGGCCATAGACAAGCTACTGAGAACATGCCCTCTTTAAGCTGGGCAATCTCAGGTCCAGAAAGTGTCGAACCTCCACTCTGTATATGAGAAGTGTATTGGTAACGGTTTAAAACAGACAAAACAAGTATAGGAGCCACACTCTGTGCCGGTTTGGTAAATAATGCATTGACTCCAAAAACTGTAGAAGAGATAGGTGTAGAGCGATTGTGTTGCCTTTGGTCAGCATCAACTACATCAGATAGTATCAGATTGAATTGGGAGAAAGTAACATTAGTAATGACCATGTCGATTACGAAGTAGAAGGCAAGAAAGTAAAAATGAGATGGACCAATCAAGTACATGAGGGTTGACTGAGTGAGTTTGTACAGGAAAAAGAACACTATTACTCTATAAGCTCCAAAGTGTTTCACAGGAATTGTAACAGCAAGCAAAACAAAATTTGTTAAGATGTAAGGAGAACCATAGACTAAACTACGTACAGAAGATGAAATGCTGTCCTTTGGAATCAGTTGATCTCCAAATATTGCCAGGAAATTCTTGTTATAAGTGGAATGACAAATCTGTAGAAAGTTCATGAAAATAAACAACATGAAATTTCGATTCCTAATTAATTGACAGAACAATGTCACCATCGACTCTTTGGGTTGTTTGTTAGTTAGTTCAATATCGATTGCTGAATCACAACTAGATTTCACATTTAGTGCACAGTAGGTCAGTGACAACCATGCTAATAACGCCAGAACAACACAGACCATTTGCAAATTAACCAAATTTTTCATATGATCCGATATAGATTCGGTTGCAAACACAGTCCAACTCGTGATAAAGTTGAAGAACACTTGACATCTCATTAGAGTCACTCTGTCTCCATATCTGTGGCTAATTTCAGTGAATAAGGCACATTGGTTGAGAAGAACAAAGGTGAAGAATGTGTCCCACAAGCAAAGAGCGAACATGAGATGCAAGCCTATAACCCAAGGTTGATCAAGAATACTCTTCCATGGGAACCAAGGTATCAAAAACGAAATACACCACAACGGGGCCCCAAATAATATAGCCTTCTGTCGCTTTCGTATCCATCTGTGATTGGAGCGATCTTGAAAATAAGCAAACAATGGATCGTTGATAGCATTCCATATCATAAACACAACCTGAGATGCATTAAACCAGACTGGGCTGACATTGTAGACGTTTACAAATAGTTTCACATAATAGAAATCCCAAACATGAGCCATTAGATGTGATCCAAAACCCAGCATACAATAAGCAAACACGTTCCTGCTCATTACACCTGCCATAAGGCCATACACAGCCATGTTTGTCGCTAAGAAGATATTTCTGCTAGCCAAATGTGCAAATTGCAAAGCCTATAACAAGCTGGATAGAATATCTATATAATAGTATAAAGTAGGCGTACATCGGGTCTTTTGGATATCTGGCCTGATGTTTTTAATTATATTTATACTAATAATATATTAATTAATCATTGCCAGGGATACATTTTTACCATTTTCAAAAATGTTAATAAATTGTGACTTTATTTTGTTTAGAAAATATCCGACCGGATGCGGATATTGGTAAATTCTCGCCGGATATCCGGTGCACCGCTAATATAGAGTAGTAGGTATTAATTACTGTGGTGTAATTGATAAATCAGTGAATTTAAGTTAAATTTATGAGATCGGCTAGTGTCACTGTAGATTGCTGAGAATGAATGGCCAAAGACCAGCGGCATGAACCGAAATAACCAGCATTCGAAGAAAAAACGCAAAAAAATATCAAGATAAAAGAATAATTTAATAATGAGCCTGTTCTAGAATATATTATTATTAATTTAATTTAATTTAGACTTTTTTTCTAGTTGTAGTCGGCCTAAGAACATGGAAGAATTTGTTTCCTTTGACTAATCCAAATAAAAATTCACAACTACGTTATTAATGACCAGTGGCAGTGCTGTCAAAATAGTTAAACTTTCAACTAGTTGTTGCCATTTGATGTTATTTAGTTTACAGTGGTTTTAATTAACTTGTTACTGCGAATTTTAGTAAGTCAATGTGGTTTTTTAAAAAAATTGTGACTTTTCAACAAAAATCGAACTAAATTTGAAAGCTGGACATGAAGGCTGAAATTTGAAAGCTGATTAGCCATGTTGTTATGGTAACATAGTGCTAACCATCGAGATGGTTAGCACTATTTTTTTTTATATATTATATAAAAAAAGAAATAAGATAGATAGATATTATTATCTAGATTAATTTTCTATTTTTTTTATGTATCTGAAAGGCCATACTCAATATAATTTGGAAGGCAGTGGCACTTTGCGGCTCGGAAATAACAACCGTTGCTATGGTTACATGAATTATTCAAAATGTTGTTATTAAGTTAAGTTTTAGTTGAATTTTAAATAAACTATTTATATTTAACTGAACACCTCAAAATTATTTTAAAAAATTAGTTAACTTGTCATATATATTTATCTAATTGGGGTTAGTCACTACAAAGTAAGTAGCATAGCACCTGCCTACATGATAGAGACACTATAGAACAGCAGATGTCATAAATAAATAATAGGCTGTCGGAACGTCAGAAGAATATCACAGGAAAGTATGTTGGCCTGTTAATAATAATAATATAAAAGGGATGTTAGTAATAAATTACACTACAGTGCCGGTACAGTACCGAATATTAATATTATTCACCAAGCTGCTACGCAACCAACATAGGGAAGGAAATATAGCTGGACAGAGTAGTAGTCATTGTGTGTGATTGATTTTATGCCGCACTCTAGCAATTGAACTGCCATAATTACACAATTACATCTGCATTATTTTTAATGGATTTTAAGGCCTAAATAAGCATGTTGGGGTGTATAATAAGCTAAACCGACAATTTTCAGTCACAAATCAATATTAACGATAATTAATGTTAATTATCCATATTGGAAAAGGATCAGGTTACATTGGTAGCAATAAACAATAAACGAGATTAAAGATTAGAGGTTCATGTTTGTTGTTATCAGTGGCTATTATTGTCGGTATAGCTTTTTACCCACATACGCTGATTCAGTTTCCAGCACAATTAATAGCCTATCTCAAATTCGATGTTATTACCCAGCTGAAAAAAATGTGCAACTGCTCTAAAACTGCTACCCAAAACAATAAGTTATTGACTCATGTTTAAAACTATTAATTCAAGTAAAAAATAGATACATAATAAGCCCAGTTATTTGTACAGTGACATTCAATGCATAAATAATTATTGTAGATACTCATAGCAATAAGAGTTTTTTGTGTAATTCTATATAAAGCGAGCTCGGCAAGTGGGGGGCAGAAGGAGCACAGAAGGCAGTGGTAGCGGTGTTGGTAGGTGTGTACTGCCCTTGGCAAATGCAGTTGGTAGAGGTGTCGTGGAAAGGGTTGTCCATATCCGTGCACAGCTCGCCCTTCGCTATCCCTTTCGGGATCGGTCCTCAGGAATCCAAAGAGGCTTGCCTCAGGGTCTGTCGGTCCTCCGTGAATCCACTGATATACCTTTCTGAGTCCTTTTCAGGCTCGTAGTTGTGCGAGCAACAGAGGACCGCTCGAGCTGTAAGTCAGTCCCTGCCCGTCGCCAGTTTCCAATCCACTGTTCCTTTGAAAGCGCAGTAGGAGAGGTGGTTGGCTCCGGCTTGGTTATCAGAGCACCACATGAAGCCAAAATGCTTAGATTTCTGGACCCTATGATGCCCCTTTATCCAGAAAGCCAAACATTTTTTATAGTCAGCCAAATTTTAAACAACCCATATCTGAGTTTTTTTGGGGTTGGGAGTCTGTAACTTTTGTGCGGGGGGGGGGGGGGGGGGGGGGGGGTACCCAGGACTTATTTTATTAGTTCATTTCAGTTCAGTTTATTAAGTCTGTATGGGCCTGGGTGTACCAAATTGAAAATAACGTGAACACTGCTAAATATATTAAGGGTGACAGTATAATTATGGTGGCATTTCATTACTAAAAGCCAGTTATATTGTGCAATTCAAAAGCTTGCTAGTCACAGCTACCACTGGTAGGATCAGACTATTCACGACCAAGGCAACTTGCTGGTCTTAACAGATATGGCCATCTAATAACATTCCTTCACACTTGATTAACGATACAAGATTTTAGAACATTACAGAAATTTGAAATTATGGCTGACCAAGTGATTTGCAGTGGCTTTATTTCTGGTCCTGCCAGCTCTGCACCATATTATTGCTGACATATCATTTATATACACTAATATATATTCATTATATGTTAATTTTAAAGATACACATTGTTCCATTCATAAATATATATAATAAATTATTAAGTAATTTAAACAGGTCTTAGGATGATCCAACTCTATCCTGAGTTTGGGATCTTCCTAAGTCCTGTTTAAATTACTTAATAATTTACACAATCTATGGATGTTAAAACATATAAACAATATATATAATAAATATAATTTAATTTATTGTTATTATATAAAGGGACAGTTTACAAACCACAGTGAGTTGGAACCGGTTTATAGGTATAAAGGGGTGTGAAGAAAACCGACATCAACAACAATGTTTTATTATTCAAAAAAATAATATATAAAATATAATATTACACTAGCTTTCAATAAATTATTTTTATCTTCCTCAAGTGTTAAATAATAAATTATTTCTGGAACAATTTCCTAGACAATAAATTATGCATTTACTATTAAGAATTGAATTAAATAAATTCTTTTTGATTGCATTCTGAACTTGAGAGAAACGAAATTGCGACAACTATGGAGAATCGGGAAGCCTTGATAGATCTCATTTCCACTGTCCGAGTTTGCTCGACCTAGTAGTAGTTGGAGAATCGGGAAGCCTTGATGGATCTCATTTCCACTGTCCGAGTTCGCTCGCTCTAGTAGTAGTTGGAGAATCGGGAAGCCTTGATGGATCTCATTTCCACTGTCCGAGTTTGCTCGACCTAGTAGTAGTTGGAGAATCGGGAAGCCTTGATGGATCTCATTTCCACTGTCCGAGTTCGCTCGCTCTAGTAGTAGTTGGAGAATCGGGAAGCCTTGAAGGATCTCATTTCCACTGTCCAAAGATCTATTTAGTCCAAAGGGCTTCATTGTTAACAGAGTACACAGCCAGGATCCATCCCTTAAAAAAACGAAGAAAGAGAAAACAACCAAGTTAAGATTAAGGGAGGGTTACTGGCAGTGTACTCTGTTAACAATGAAGCCGTTTGGAACTCTATAAATGAAGCAGTTGTTAACAACTGCTTTATTAAGCAGTTAAAATGTATTCAATCCGATTCATTTATAATTCAATCCAGACTCTAAGAATGCAATCAAGAAGAATGTATTTAATTAATAATATCTTATTACTAAATGCATAATTTATTGTCTAGGAAATTGTTACAGAAATAATTTATTATTTAACACCTGAAGAAGATAAAAATAATTCATGAAAGCTTGTGTAATATTATATTTTATATATTTTTTTTTATTATTAAAACATTGTTGTCGATCTCGGTTATATTTAATCTTTTAATAACTCTTCACACCCCTTTCTATAATATATTCCTATTATTTGAAAAAGATGGAGAATTATCGAAAGCTCATAAAATATATAAAAACATTTTTTTAAGTAATTGAATGTCAGCTGATTTTTATTTAATCCATTATTCTTTATATAATATATGTACATATATAATGGCAATTGATAGTTACATGTTCTTTTCTCTGCATGAAGACATAATAGTTCAAAGAGCTGACCAACATTTTTTTCAAGTAGTCTAACATCATCTTAATTTTATTCTAAAAAGTGTAAAAATTATATAAAATAGTATTTACATTATTGCATTAATAATTTCTGGTAGTGGTAGATGATTGGCTGATGGCTGGTGCCACAGTGACATCAGAAGTAAGTCTCCATTAATAATAATAAGTAGAACATGTATAACCAATATAGTATGTCAGTACAACTTTGAGTTGTCAAACAGTAATAAACCAGTAGGCTACTACTTATTATTGATTACAATGATGCTGAGAACGATCAATGGGATGGCAGCTGGGTAAGGTAGCCAGTGTTTTTGTTATTGATTATGATGCAGCATTGAACTGTCAGCTCTCTCTCCAGTCCATGGTGATCCAGTTGGACAGAAACAGTGACTATAGTAATAATTAACAACTTTACACATCACTTTAGGGTTCAGCCAAGTCATTCATCTGCCAGACTCCCCCAATTTGTATATAAATAGTATAATACTAACAATACAGCCCATGTGAAGAATACCAGACTTTCTGCCGTTATATTTCACTTTGCAGTTACCCCCATGTGAAGAATACCAGGTTTACGCCAAAAACACAGGATACAGAAGGGCTGAATCTAACCAAAACAATAAACGAATTAGTATATGTACAGGTTATAAGAAAGAAATAAGCACTATAAAACACTTTAATAAAGATAAATGTAAAAAAATAAAAAATCGTCATATATAAAATTCCAATAAAAAGTCGACCGAAAAGTGAAATCCTGGTATTCTTCACATAGGCGAACTACTACTACTAGGTTGAGCGAACTCGGACAGTGGAAATGAGATCCTTCCAGGCTTCCCGATTCTCCATATTTGTCACAATTTCGTTTCTCCCAAGTTCAGTATCCCTTTCAAGTTGATCTATATATGTTATGGCCGGTCATCCACGACTACGCTTTCCATAGAGTTGGTTGCCAGAGAAGTAGATCTGGTATGACCTCGTCTTTACTTCGCCAGCAGTGCCCACTGAATCTTAATCTGCGTTCACGGAGGGTGGTTGATACAGGTGGTATTGTACCATAAAGCTCGGCGTTTGTCATGTGTTGTCTCTAGCTGATGTTTAGGGCTGCCCTTAGTAGTCTTGTGTAGCAACCACCAATTCGTTGTTCAAGCTGTCAAGTGATTTAGTCAGTGTCCAGGTCTCACCCCTGTATAAAAATACACTTTCCACTGTGGCTCGAAAGAACTTAGTCTTCAGGTGCCTGGAGAGATCTGATTTCCAGATGGTATCCATTTTTGATACAGCTACCCAAGCCTTTGCTTTCCTAACTTCTATGTCCATTTTGCTACTCTCTATCCATGATCCATGGTACTGGAAGTCATCGACCTTCCTTAGTTGATTATTATCAATGGTTGTCAAGTTTCCACAATCCAACCTCCTTAGCAGCCGCCCTCTCCACTTTATTTAGTAGAAGCTGTGCATCTGCTAGCGTATTAGACAGCAGGGCGATGTCATCCGCAAAGTCGGTGTCTGTGACTGTAGTTGCCGGATATCTACTACTTCTGCGTTCTTGAAGTGTGAATCCCAGATATTCACCCTTTATGGCCGCCCTCATTGCGTAATCCAGCACAATTACAAATAGTAATGGTGCCAATGTGTTACCTTGCAGTATGCCAGCCAGGATTGAGAAAAACTCAGTTTCACCATCTGGTGAGAGTACCTGCGCTTCTGTGTCACAATATAACAATCCAATGCCAGCAACAATTACTTCTGGTATTCCATAAGCTCTTAGGATTTCAAGCATTTTACCTCTATGGAGCATGGTACATGGGCGAACAATACTATATTATTAATATATATATATATTATTAATATCAATACTATATATATTAATATTATATTTGTAAGGTATTTCTTCACTTTTTATGCAAAAATATTTATCAGAAATCGCTTTCTCGCACTACTATGAATACCACAACTTAGATGTTATTATCGTTAAAGGGGAGGGTGGTTTATTTTGGTTTCCATCTATGCAATAAAAATCATCTCACCTGCTATATGATGTAGGTTATTGAATAGCCTTGTGCAGAGGAAAAGCCCATTTTGAATTCCCATATCTCTATTTCTCAATGAATTCCAAATTGCAACAAAAGCTTTATGTGTTGTATTCATATTATGTGTGAATAACTGAACAGTAAAATCATTTTCAAACCATGAGCTATGGTCCCTGTCATCAATCAGTCATCAAAATTGGATTCATATTCTGAGTCAATTAGCATATACAGGATAAACAAGGTGAATATTATTGGACTGTAATGCAACTAAAATACCAATCACCAACTCATTATAAAAATAATTATTAGTTTTGGGAAATTGAAGTCATGTCTGCATCCAGTCCACTGGACTTTCTATGAGTATTTCTTAGAGAATAAGGAACCCAGACAATGAGTTGAATAATAGCAACAGAAGCTGGCCAGAGACAAGCCAGTGAGAACATTCCATCCTTAAGGTTAAGTACATCAGCCTCTGAACGATTTGAGCTTGAGGCATCATCATGAATAAGTGAAGTGTATTGATATCCATTGAGAATAGACATAACAAGCATAGGAGCCACACTCTGTGCCGGTTTGGTAAATAATGCATTGACTCCAAAAACTGTAGAAGAGATAGGTGTAGAGCGATTGTGTTGCCTTTGGTCAGCATCAACTACATCAGATAGTATCAGATTGAATTGGGAGAAAGTAACATTAGTAATGACCATGTCGATTACGAAGTAGAAGGCAAGAAAGTAAAAATGAGATGGACCAATCAAGTACATGAGGGTTGACTGAGTGAGTTTGTACAGGAAAAAGAACACTATTACTCTATAAGCTCCAAAGTGTTTCACAGGAATTGTAACAGCAAGCAAAACAAAATTTGTTAAGATGTAAGGAGAACCATAGACTAAACTACGTACAGAAGATGAAATGCTGTCCTTTGGAATCAGTTGATCTCCAAATATTGCCAGGAAATTCTTGTTATAAGTGGAATGACAAATCTGTAGAAAGTTCATGAAAATAAACAACATGAAATTTCGATTCCTAATTAATTGACAAAACAATGTCACCATCGATTCTTTGGGTTGTTTGTTAGTTAGTTCAATATCGATTGCTGAATCACAACTGGATTTCACATTTAGTGCACAGTAGGTCAGTGACAACCATGCTAATAACGCCAGAACAACACAGACCATTTGCAAATTAACAAAATTTTTCATATGATCCGATATAGATTCGGTTGCAAACACAGTCCAACTCGTGATAAAGTTGAAGAAGACTTGACATCTCATTAGAGTCACTCTGTCTCCATATCTGTGGCTAATTTCAGTGAATAAGGCACATTGATTGAGAAGAACAAATGTAAGCAATGTGTCCCACATGCAAAGAGCAAACATGAGATGCAAGCCTATAACCCAAGGTTGATCAAGAATACTCTTCCATGGGAACCAAGGTATCAAAAATGAAATACACCACAAGGGGGCGCTATATAGTATAGCCTTTTGTCGCTTTCGTATCCAGCTGTGATTGGAGCGATCTTGATAATAAGCAAACAATGGATCGTTGATAGCATTCCATATCATAAACACCACCTGAGATGCATTAAACCAGACTGGGCTGACATTGTAGACATTTACAAATAGTTTCACATAATAGAAATCCCAAACATGAGTCATTAGATGGGATCCAAAACCCAGCATACAATAAGCAAACACATTCTTGCTTATTAAACCGGCCATACCTCCTGAAGCAGTCATATTATACTCTTGATATTGCAAGCTGGCATGCGTATCAGAACGCACCAATAGCTCAGTCAATCATCATTTATGTATCAATGGATATATAGATTGTAATACTATACTAATGCTATACTAAGGCTATCCTTTTGTTGTACAGTACAGTATTTTAAAATTACTAAAGCTAACTTTCTGATATATTAATAACTATTTATCTTACAAAGGTATGGAAGCCCTGAGTGGCCCATCTGTTATACATTCATGAACAAGTGGTGTGGCGCGAATTTGGAATTTGTGTGCTTATGTACAACATGGGTGTATGTGTGCATGAAATGAGTACATCTGCGCTTGACATGAGTATATGTAGGCATATGCACAACATTGAGCATATGTGTGCGCGACATGTATATGTGTGCACAACATAAGTAAGTATATGTATGCACGACATGAGCATATGTGTGCGCAACATGTATATGTGTGCACAACATAAGTATATGTGTGCACGACATATGTGTGCACGACATGAGCATATGTATGAGCGACATAACTATATCTGTGCCCGACATGAGTATATGTATGCACGACATGAAATGTAGACTTGATGGAGGGAAATTTAAAAAAGCATAATTCAAATACAGTTGCTGTGTACTGGTACCATTAGCTTACTTACCGACCTAGCTGTAATGATAAGATAGAGTAACGATTCCGACTCAATTGAAAGCTTCACGATGAATACAGTGTGGCTCGGTCGAACATAAACATTGCAGATGGAACATGGAGTAAAAGTAAACCCAATAAAAGTCACTGAGTCCAAATAAACCCGGAATGGAAGACTTAGTGGCTAGATATTCTCACATTCTTTTAAATCTGCAGTTAAATCTCACCTCCGTGTGCAATGTAAAAATAGGTCCAAAGAGGACGGTGCAGGGTTGCCAGTAGGCTGGGTGCAGTAATTGAAGCAAACAAGCCTTCCCCGACCTGTCGGTTAGGCCTACCAACTACTGTACTATTTTTGTTTTTAAATTTCCGACTAAAACATCCATTGCTAAGCAACAGATTAAATACTCTTCTGGTGGTGGGAAATGTTTGTTTAGTATTTTACCGATATGTATGTATATTAATTATCTTAAAATCATTATTATTGTAATTATTAATTACTAGCTATTTTAAATTTAAAAAATAGGTCCAATAGTCCTACAATAAGTTATTAGTTTCTTAATTAATTGTTTACTATTTATACTATAATTACGTTTTATAAATTATACTGTGCATAGCTACATATCTATCATTGTGTCAGTCGGAATATTGTCTCGCTCTCTGTAAAGTTGTACGTAGTGTAATTACATTTAATATTTGCTTTAGGTTAGCGTAATAATTGGGAAAGTGTAATCTAGTTTGTTACCAAGTAACATAAAGACCCCTCCTTGGAAATAAGCTGCAAAGATTTAGGGGTAATCCTATATGTTATGTTGGACAATACCTATACATTGTTTGGGTATTTGTTATTGTTTTTACATAATGCTGTAATGTGTAAATAAATAAATCTATATATCTATCCATATCTATCGTATTCTATTCACGTACTATTTATTAATTTGGTTTAATTAATGTGTGATATACATTTAATCTTTGAAGGTAATATGTTGACATATTGTATCTATCTATCTATTGTCATATATTTGTTTGCAAATAAATAGACGGTACAAGTAATTAAAGGTATGCAATGTGATGTATTCAATATTATAAGAGCGCTTATGTATTTAACTAATGGAATCAGCAGTATCTAGCTAGTGTGAGTAGAACTGCCTTATTATTTGGTCGATAAAAAAAATATAATAGGCACTAAATTAGCTGTATATATAGATGCCTGTTAAGCAGAAGCACTGATCCCACTCACCGCCATATTGGTTTGTTTTGTAATGAGATTTTCTCTACAGCTCTATGCAACAGGAAAAACAAATTGAAAATTAAAATTTTGACCTTAAATTTCATATAATACTGTACTGTAATTATGGCTGTAAAATCGTCCAACGTTTATGTTTGCATTTCGGTTTACCACCGCAAGCTTTACCACATTCTGACATTGCCGAGGCAAATAAGAGAAGATTAAAAGAAAATATTAAACTGTAGGCCGTAGGGCCTATCATTTTTTGTTACAGTATTTAATTTCGCTAAATTGTGTTTTAGAATAGCATATACCATACCACTGCTGCACTGTGACTGTAACCTGCTCCTTTCCCTGAATAATAAACAATGATGATTCGACATTTGTTGGTTTGTGACCACCCCCCCCCCCCCCTCCCTGTATGGAATCCATCCAAAACCGGATAGCGCCGGATAGCGCGCCAACCAATTTTTATGCGCGCCCACCGTAAAAATATGTCGTAAAAATACCGCGCCGCGCGCTGATGCAATTTCGAAGAAACCCTGCGCCAACGAAATTTTTAAGCGCGCCGCACATTGAAACAATTTTGAAGAGCGCCGCGCCAATGCAATTTAAATTTTGAAGGAGTGGAACCAGTCTGCCAATGTCAGTACTGCTGTACATGTTCCTGTTCAGCAGTAACCATACAACAGAAAAAAGAAAGGCGAGCGAAGTGAGCCGAAATTTTTTAACAGCTAATAATTCCATTTTTAAGGCACTTCCGTAATTGTTAAACCAACAAATTGGCGCCAGCTTTTATGTTTGGGAGCGCCTCGCGCCAAAGCCGGCGCACTTTACGATTTTCGAGCGCGTCATGCGCCACATTGGCGCGCTTTTATTGTAAAGTGCGCCAGATTAATCCGGCGCAAAGTGTATGGATTCCCAGTCTGCCCCCCCCCCTCCTGCCTCAGACTGTCAGAAATAGGGCTCGATCGGAGCTCCGGCCTCCGGCTCCAGCCATTTTGGCACCTCCGGCTCCTGCTCCGGCTCCGGTAAAAATATTGCCGGAGTTAATTTTTTAATAAAGTATTATATTTCGTGCATATTCTAATCTGAACAATTATTTACACTATAAGTACTGTAGTACAGCTTCAATATCTGAATATCAAGCATAATACTGCAGTATTTACTTAAAGTCAATGACTGACTGACTGTACTGCAGTACTGGCACTGGCCAGCTGGCTGACGGTACAGTGTACAATCATAGCTGTCATGCCAGCATACTGTACTGCAGTACTGGCTGACTGGTGCACGTACGGTAGGCTACCTACAGTACACACCTCTATGACAGTTAGTGAGTTAGGTACTGTAGGTAATTTTTAGCCGTCAGCGTCAGGCCGTCTGTCCGTGATAAATTAATTACTTAAATATTAAATTGAACATTCGTAAATCTATAAATTATGAAATTAATTAGACCTACAGTATGATTGATTATGAGCGATTGGCGAACAATTGACGAACTTTTAGCTTTTAGCATATTGTTTAGTTCACAATTTACATTCATGTTATGTCTAACCTTACAGCCTTATGTACCCAGGACTTTATAGTGTCTTTAGGACTAGATTAGATTATCCTCGAACAAATATTTAATTACAAATTATATTTGGTGGATACTGGTAGCAATGCCAGGTTAGCCAACTGCAGCTGCTGCTAAGGCTAACTACAGTACAAGCTACGATTTCGTCTAAGGCTATGGGAGCCCTATCAGAAAGAAATACTACAAGTTGATGCTACCACCATCTCTTCTAATTTTTCCATACAACAGGAAGGGTATTATAAAACAGCTGGATAACAGGATAATGAAATGGGATTAGTAACTGATTAACGCGTTGCCTATATGGAATACTGACAAAAAGCGCGCCACACGCGTTCTGGTTAAACGAAAATCGCGCCAGCCATGATATCTAATGCGCGCCAAGCCAACAATTGACTATGAAAAATTTTGCAGTAATTCTGTAATTGCTTAATTGTAATAATTTATCAGTTTATAATGCTGTAGCCCTACAGTATTTTAACATTAAAATGCGAGCGTAGCGAGCAAGGAAATTTTCCAATTATGTTAACATATACAGTCCCAATCCCAATAAACATTAACTTGGTCGTTTTGGCGGCCAAAATAACCAAAATCACCAAAAAAATGTAGTGTATTCCTATGGGCTACTTGGTCGTTTTGGCGAAGCGATTTAACTCGAATCAGCTCAATCCAGACAGTCTGTCTCCTTGGCCATCCATTTGGTGGATCTGACTAAATGTCGGCTCGCTTTCATTTTTATTATTGACAGATTGTTAGCTTACCCGGCGCTGAGCCTTGCAGTACTGGAGTCCACCCACTGAGGCATTGATAGAGTACACAGTCTTATAATAGGAGTTGAATGGGGCTTCGTTAAAGGAGGAGTATGCATAATAATCTGAACGTCCCGAAATTAATTTATGGACGTCTCGAAATTAATTTATGGACGTCTCGAAATTAATTTATGGACGTCCCAAAATTAACTATATGGACGTCCCGAAATTAACTTATGGACGTCCCGAAATTAACTTATGGACGTCCCGAAATTAATTTATGGACGTCCCGAAATTAATCTATCAACCAATCAGAATCGTAATGAAATAACTAATTAATGGACGTCCATAAATTAATTTCGGGATGTTAATTTCGGAAATTAATTTCAATAATATTTTTTTTACAATAAAAATTTTTTTAAATATTTTTTTACAATGTATAATTCGCGGACACTGCGGGGTGACTATAAAACAAAGACCCAATTATATAAAGACCTGCATAATCTTGTTACATGTGTTAACTTTCATTAATTGTTTTGAATCCCCCGTCACGCCTCTGTAACTTGCTCCTTTACTAACCTGCTCCTTTAAATAGCAATGGTACATAACGCTCATTGTGACCTGTACAAAACAAAAAGGTAAAGTCGCGTTACGTCCCAAAGAGCGTTAGGTTCCAAAGAGCTTTAGGTCCCATTGCCAGAGAGCGTGAGGTCACATTGCCATTTAAAGGAGCAGGTTAGTAAAGAAGCAGGTTACAGAGGCGTGTTGGGGAACCAAAACAATAAAAGAGAGTTAACACGTGTGTTTTGTATTTGTACAGGTCTTTATTATTTGGGTCGTTGGTCTTTGTTTTGTAGTCACCCGACACTGCGGTGTTGCGTGGGGGCCACCAATCCACCCACCCACATTCAACTCCCAACTTCCTGGACACTAGGATACTGAGTGAAAGCGTCTGAAACTACTACAGGAACTCCATGACATACTATGGGCTAGCGACTAGGGATTGGCGCCCTTGAACATATAAACTGTAGTACCTACTGTACCACCTACCTTAAAGTGACCTGTGGGACCAGCCCATTATTAGTGAGGTCGGCATTTCTCTTTATCCTGCCGCTCTCTTTGTATTACAATAGCATACAGCTAACCAATGGCAATGGTCTACCCCCAGTGCGGGAAAGACAAGATGGCTACCATTGAAATGAATAGGGGAAGGATAATATGGTGTGTTCGTGTTCCCATCCTAATGTCTGTCGTCTTGGCTCAGTTAAGCTTAAACAGAGCCACAGCACAGCCTACAATAGAGCTTTACCTAAATACACTTCCAGTGAGCCAAGCAGTAGTGGCGGGTTAGCTCCAAAATGCCCATGTAGGATTTCTTCGAAAAAGGACCAATTGGTTGAGTTACGAGTTACAGTGAAAAAGTATTCATGATTAGATTTTGCTTTGAACAGGAGAAACAGATGGAATATATAGGTCATCTAATTAATTGTTTAAAGATTAGCAAAGAATACAGTGTAATTGAATTGATGAAATCCATAAATAAAACGTGGATACAAAATGTAAAATCGGGATGCAAAATATACATTTCTGAGCTAAGAAAGGGAAATTGGATACTGTACAACTTGTCTGGATACAAGCGGTCCGTTTACCTTACAAAATGAAAAATAAACGTGCGAAATATAAAACAGTAGTAGTGTCCTACTCGAACGGAACGGAACTGTCCGGGGGGGGGGGGGGGGGGGGGGGGAATGTCCGAAAATCGAAGCCTTTTTCTATCTGCCAACATCCTGGGCTTTACTTACACTCAGCCTCTATTCACTGGCTGTGATTGACAAGCCAACTTGCCTCAGAAGTTCCTTTCATGAATGCCGCAATTTATATTTGGCCATTTTGGTCGTTTTGGCCGCCAAAATGACCAAGTTAATGTTTATTGGGATTGGGACTGTATACAGTCTGACAGTAATAGTCAGATCAGCAGATAGTGCTGTAGTTGTAGTAGTAGTAGGTCAACGTCAACTGACTGTTTTTAAATGCAGATGTGATCAAGATGCGAGCGTAGCGAGCACGAAAATTTTAACATTTCAGCATTTAAAGTAGGCAAACCGGCTGTTTTCAAATGCAGAAGTCATTAAATTGCGAGCGTAGCGAGCATGGAAATTCTTCTGAATCATGCAGGCTGCCATGGTCTTATTGGTTTGAAGAATCTGACAATTGAAAAAACTTTTGAAACAAGTCATGTTTTTAATGGTCATGCTCAATCTGTCCGTTTCCGTTTCCATTTGTCCACAGCCAGACTGCCAGACAGTGCTAACTGCTAAGAGTAGGCTTACAGTATAAACTGATAAACGCGAGCGAAGCGAGCGGACATTTTTCAATCTTTTTAAACCTGTGGAATAATTTCAAATAGAGCTGTAGCAGTGTAGAGTGGGATGTGTTGCCAGTGCACTGCTACGCTACCTCCTACTGTCCAAACCTAACTGCCTAACCCTACATCCATATTCGCGCCAGGACCGCCAGGATCCTCAATGCGCGCCACACGCCCCTGTCACTATGCGCCAGGATCCTTAATCCGCGCCACACGCCCCTGTCACTACGCGCCAGGATCCTTAATCCGCGCCACACATGTTGAGCAAACTCTACATAAATTCCAACCTGGTCCACATCCAGACACTGCTAAGAGTAGGCTTAGGTCTACTCTCTACAGTATAAACGCGAACGAAGCGAGCGGGCATTTTTCAATCTTTTTAAACCTATGGAATAATTTCAAATAGAGCTGTAGAGTGGGATATGTTGCCAGTGCAGCAGTGCACTGCTACCGGTACGCTACATCCTACTGTCCTACCGTACAGCCATACCCTACAGCCCTAACCCTACGCCTACATCCATATTCGCGCCAGGACCGCCAGGATCCTCAATGCGCGCCAGGATCCTCAATGCGCGCCACACGCCCCTGTCAGCTGTCACTATGCGCCAGGATCCTTAATCCGGGGTCCGTCTAAAAGCCACATCGGACCCAATCGGTACCACATCGGACCACATCGGGGCCACATCGGACCTAATGGGTACGACATCGGACCCAATCGGTACCACATCGGACCCAATCGGAACCACATCGGACCCAATTGGTACCACATCGGACCAAATCGGTACCACATCGGGCCCAATCGGTACCACATCGGACCAAATCGGTACCACATCGGTCCTAATGGGTACCACATCGGACCCAATCGGTACCACATCGGACCCAAACGGTACCTCATCGGAACCAATCGGTACCACATCGGACCCAATCGGTACCACATCGGTACCACATCGGCCCAATCGGTACCACATCGGACCCAATCGGTACCACACCGTTCTCAAAAAGGTTCCAAGCCAGACTCAAAAGGTACCAGCCCGGACCAAAGCTACTGGTCGCAATCAGCACCGATGTGGCTCCGATGTGGCCCCGATGTCAGGATGTGGTCCGATGTGGCCCCGATGTGGTCCGATGTGGTCCGATTTGGTCCAATGTGGTACCGATTTGGTCCGATGTGGCTTTTAGACGGACCCTTAATCCGCGCCACACATGTTGAGCAAACTCTACATAAATTCCAACCTGGGGCTATATGTGTACGCCTCTATCTGCAACTTTATTTCTCCCTCTGCAATTTCGCGGGCTTGGGACCGTTTTTTGTGTTTTTTGAACACAAAAAGCTGCATTAAAACACAGCTAGATCAGCCCCCGCTCAATGCATGGCTCGCCCCACAATCAGACAATGCTTTGTTTTATTTTGCACATCATGTGCGCCCCCCTAAACGATTTTAACTACACTTGGATACACGTTTTGCAAGCGTTTCTCAATCGTTTGTACTCTTTTGTGCTATTTTTGCACTGTTTTGTACTATTTTTGCACATTATTGTACCGGTACTTTTTTGTATTCTTTTGTACTATATTGTACTATTTCTGCTATTTTGTATTTTTTTGTACAAATTCGTCGGACCCCAGGCTGCCAGGCAGTCAGGTGTAAGGAAAATGGAACATAAACCAGTAAACATAACCCCTAAGCCTACACTTAAAAACTCTGCATTAGCTACCAGTTCAGTTCGCTGCAGAATACAGTTAGGAACACTGGTCACTTTCTGGCTGAAGCTCAGCCAAAAATTGTCCACATATTTACAGCCAGAAAGTGTCCGTGCAGCCACTATTTGTCCTTCACAGGCTGCGATTATATTTCCGGACATATTTTGGCTGTAACTCCACTAGTAGTCAAAGCAGAAGCTGGGCACATTTTTATTTTTAATATTATGATAGTTATCCCAATGACTGAATGATGAGATTCTAATACTCAAATTAATTTATACATAATTTTATGGCGATTCTAATGGCATAATTTTTAGAATGCCAATGTTAAAATTTCACTGCCGGTTTTCAAATGAAATTTAGCATTGTTTTCTATGGAGAAATTTCACTCTGGGAGCGTTTTCCGCGGACACATTCTGGCTGTAAATTGGACATATTGTGACCAGTGTTCTTGACTGGAATAGAATACAAAATACCAGTTCAGTCAGTCAGTTCGCTGCAGAATAGAATACAAAATAGCCATGTTCTGATGTTGGGCGTTGGTTGGCCTAGTCAGACAGTACAAATCTGCAAATGGAAGTTCACTCACACTCACGTACCTTCTGACCTGTGACCTTAGCGCAGTACAGCAGTAGCGAACTTCTCGCACCATAGGCTATACTGCTATACAAGAAAACGTGAGTTGAGCTCGAGTGAATGTCTGATGTCAGAACGTGGTCTGCTCTGTCAGTCTGTATCATCTCGATTCTCGAGCAATAGGCAGATAGGCTACAGCAGTACAGGCAGACAGGGCTACGGCAGTACGGGAAACATTACCTCGGCTTCGTCTGCAGCTCCCTGGCCTGGCTCCACGTATGACTTATCAGCTTATACTGGCAACTGGCACTGGCAGACTGCTGGACTGATAGGCCTATATCAGTATATGGGAGTATGGACAGATGGATGGACATATAATAATATATGCCTAATAATATTATATTAATATAATAAAATAAATAATAATATAATAAAGGTTAAAAACTCACTATTTGGGTTGGGGTTGGGCCTGGCACCTGGGATATCTGGATATTGGCCAGATACAGACAGCTGGACAGACAAAGTACAGAAGTAAAGTCTATATCTGTGATCTGTATACAGGTATACAGCAGTACTGCAGTAAGCCTACCTCTGTACACTGTACTTGCCTACAGTATATGAAATCAACTGAAAAATATTGACATAGGCCTACAGGCCTACCTGCCTACGACTGGTATTACTGTATTACAGTATTAATGCTGTACAATACTGCAATGTTACTTGTACAGTACATGCTGTAAGCTGTACATGTAACATAACCTGACGGGGAGCACGCGCTTAACGACCATGCCCGGGGGGGGGGGGGGGGGGGCATATTTTATACGGGAGCAATTTTGACTGGGACACCGACACACCTCTCACACCCGACACACCGTTACCATTCATATATATGTTTTATTGACCAATTACTATGTTTGATAAATTCAATATAGATAATTAACACCAAACGCATTAGTCCAAATTAAACAACTAGTAGGTAATTAATAGTATCTCTTAATAGATATATTTATTTATACATTATGTAAAAAACAATAACCAATACACCAAACAATGTACCGGTATAAAGGTATTGTCCAACATAACATATAGGATTACCCCTAAAGCTTTGCAGCTTATTTCCAAGGCGGTCCTTTATGTTACTTGGTTACAAATACAATATTACACTACGCTAACCTAAAACCAATATAAAACGTAATTACACTTACTATGTACATGTACAACTTTACCGAGAGCGTGACAATGTCCGACTCAACGATAAAGATCCCTGCAAACAATGTATTGTTAAAAAGCTGTTATTAAAATGTTATTTAATGACATAGATAACATTATTTCAAATTGTTAGATTAATGGTAAAAAAACTGTAAATTGGCCAAGAAATATGACGTTATATACTAACGTTATTATTTCGTTTTTAATAACATTAAAATAACAAAGCCAGGATGGTTACATATCATTACTTTTATGTTATTCCTTATCATTATTATTGTATTTTTATTGACATTAAAATAACAACGGCATAATGTTTATTTAGATCGTTACTTTTATGTTATTTCTTAACATAAAAATATTGTTTGATAAAAACGTAACATTATATGTGCATTTAAGCCCTTCTCTCATGTTTTATGGTTGGTTCGCTTGCTCAAACTAATAATCCCCCTCCATTGCCGTTCTTTATATCGTTCTTTATAATTGCCAAACCCTTTATTGAATAATTAATTAATAATTTCCCTACGCATGTTGATATCGTAGTGGCAGGCTACAATCTCTAACACAGTTTGATTGAATCCAATTTTGTTGTAGGCAATTGTATGCAAATTAATAACAATTAAAACGTATAACATGAATTGAATTTTTTGTATAATGACCAGTCAGGAACAAATAATGAAATAAACAGCAAAATCAAAGTAAAATATCGCAGAATAAGTAAACAACAAATATATGGCTGTATGGCCCATCTGCCCATTACGTAAATGGTTTTGATATTTCGGTTAAAGTTAATCACAGACTTAAAAATAATATGTTTATGACGTAATAATAAGTGACAACAACGTAATGAATTGCATCAATTAAAATACTTTAAGTTAATATTATTCACTAGATTTATAGATCTGATTTGTAGTCTATATAAAATAATGTACATATAGTGGGTTTAATAAATAATACCTCACAACAATGTTAAATTATTAAAAGGAGCAGGTTACAGTTGGCTACAGAGGCACATTATTATATCCTACGGGTAAACAAAAAAAAACAGGTTACAGATTTATTTCTGGGAGAGTAATCAGTACTTATTTGAATCGATTTCTCCCTGGAGAGGGATGAATTTGATTGCATCGCAAATCCTCCCAATCTGAACAAATCATATTTAAAAAATTAAATGTTAATTATAATTATAGCTGAGTGAGCTTAATTTATTAAACTGTAAAAATAAATCAATAGGCCTAGGCCCTACAAAAGTACAATCTAAAAACTGAAACAATAAATAGTTTGTAATAACAGTTAATGTGAAGTTTTAAAATCGAAATCGAATCGAAAGTTTTGTAGTAATGCTGTCCCTGTGCCCTGCCCCTTCAACTGAAAACTGGGACCTCCAAATAATAAGAATTCCAATCTTTAGTCCTCGGCTGTTGAAATCCACCATCAGTACAGACAAATAAGTCAATCCTCCACCTGTCAGTGCTGGTTTAAGGGGACTTCCTGGTCCTGGCAGACTTGAATTCTGTAATTGGTAGGTCTAATGCAGTAATGTGTGAATCCAGAGGGTAAAGGCGAACTCGCATTCAGGTATAGATATGTTTTATTTATGAGTTCAGGTTAAATAAATCACAAAACCAAAACTATAAAACCAAAAATATAAGCTACTGTACAGTGCAGTAGGCCTGCAGTAACTACACTACAGTAATATAGAGATAGGCCTTGCAGTACAGCAGTATAACAATACATATACACATAAAACATTGAATACAGGCACACCAGAATGAGTATTGTACAACATACCATACTGTATACCATTTACATGTGGAAAATTCCTCCATTACCGCGAATTTTAAAATTAGCCAATCATCAATCTCAGATTAGATAATAGAAGTGACAGCGTCTATCGCATAATGTTTATTTTATGTGACAAAATAACATTGTTCTGATATGTAACAAACCATGTTCATAAAATGTTAGAACTAAACACTTATAAAACATTTTTGACTAATGTTTATGTTCTCACATTAAAATTACGTTTTTTTAACATCAACAGTTATCATTTATTTAATGTCTGACAAAGACATTATAGAGTAATGTTAAAATAACATATATTGAACATCTAAATATTCTATCAAACAAGGAAATAACATTTATCAACATTTATAACAAATTAATGATGTTTTTCTGACATTCCTTGAAAGTAAATTGTTTGCAGGGATGTAATGTACAGAACAATTTATTATAAAACGTAATTACAGTATAAATAGTAAATAATTAATAAACTAATAACTTACTGTAGGACTATTGTACCTATTTTTACATTGCACACGGAGGTGAGATTTAACTGCAGATTTAAAAGAATGTTGATTATTTAGGTTTTTAATTTCATTAGGCAGAGCGTTCCAATTTTTAATGCCGTTAAAAAAGAAAGTATCAGATTCAAAGGATTTACAATTCGGGAGGTAGAAGTTTGAAGCACTAGCTCTGGTACTATAAGAGTGTGTATCACGTACTCTGTTGAATTTTTGTTTTAGGTAATTGGGACATTTACCATTATACACTTTATGCACATGGTTAAGGCGTAGCTGCTTAACTCTACTATCTAAGTTACTGTAAGTAGTCCAGATTCAGAAAAGTCATCTGGAGGCTCCGAAATATGTGCAACATGTTGAACATGAAAGAGAGCACATTTCTTTAGTGATGGTTAAAATCACGGAAAACTAATCGGCGTGTTGAGTTACTATTTGAAACCCTGTCAATCAACTTTTCACGAAATTGTTTTCCACTGTCTCCAGCGTCTAATAGTTTTTTTACTGCTTTTGCCATCGGAGATGAGACAGAATCGGCAAGGCTAAGTGCAAACCACAGGAGTTCGTGTCTATCTGGGTCCTCAATCGCTTTAACTAGGAAGTTTAGCTGTCTTTTTTTGACGATTGTTTCAACATCTAAAAGACCAGATTCAAGAAACATAAGGTCGTGGCAAACAGAAAATCGGACTCCAAGGGCACCCTTTAGCATTTCACAATATTTTACATTAACACTAGTGACAGATGCACCGAGCCACGATTCACAGCCATACAGAAGAGCACTTGTTACACAAGCCCTCAGAACTTTGAGTTTTACACTTATTGGAGCCATATTATGCTTAGACAAGAATGAATGATACTTTAAAACGTGCTTTGATTTATCTTTTAAGTGCTGGTTAATAACATCTGAAATTCTCCCAGACTGAGCAATCGGAGAACCCAAGTAAACATAATGTGAACAGTTATTAATTGTAAGGCTGCTATCAATTACTATAGGATTTAGATCATCAGCTACACCACCTATAACCATAAATTTAGTCTTTTTCTAGTTTATTCTTAGTCCAAATTAATTACAAAACTGCACTAGCGCCGTAAGGTTCTGAATACATTTAGGCCGAGACGTGGCTAATATTGCAGAGTCATCGACTAATAACAGTGCATGAAGGGCATTCAAAAAACCATCTGGGCCGAGAGACTTCAAGAGTTTTATTAGTGGGTTAACATACAGAGTAAATAAGTGTAAGCTGGATGGCCCACCCTGCAAAACTCCAACAGATATGATGAACTTTTCATCTCCAATACACCCATAGGACAACCTATACAACTCCCGTAAGGCATTTAACATCCGCGTACCGCAACCCCATATCATGCAGCAGATCAGTAAGCTTCTTCCTGTTGACGGTATCAAATGCGGCTGAGAAATCTACAAAAACAATGAAGAGCTTTTGCTTTGTAAATTACGAATAATTGATAATTAGTTGTAAAGTTGTTATTTGTTCTAAGCAGTCTCTATGCTTCTGAGCACCTGCCTGCTCCTTGTCTGGATTAGCCCATAGACGGATCCGGGAGTGTAACATACTATCATAAAAGTTTTAAAAAATGCAACCATAACCCAATACCACGATAATTGCTACAAAGTGATTTATCATCACGTTTGAATACAGGAACAAACTTGCTAGTTCTCCATGCTGAAGGAAAGTCACCACTAAACACAATGTTAAAAAGGGTAATTAAAAGTTTGATAAGTGCTATTGGGCTATGGCGTAGCAAACCTGGCCCAAGTCCATCCACGCCTGATGATTTATTGGGTTTGAGTTTACTGATATGATATTTCACTTCTTCTTCCGATATGTCATCATCGAGGACAGGGATGTATGGACCTGTTGTATACGGTTGGTTTAATGTATCTCTCTCCAAAGTTTCAGCGTCTTGATTATTAAGTAGCTTACTAAAATAAGAAACAAAATCGCGATCTAAAGGTGTGGTGTCGGTAGTTTGTTCAGGCCTACAAGTAATTTTTCCTTTCCAGTTTATTCTATCCCAGATAGCCTTGGGGCTACCTGCCGTAAGTAAAGATATCCAAGAGCTCCCAGGTGAAGAGTTTCCATTGAGACTACTTTGGTTTTTACGACGGCTGTTTGCTGCACAGGAAATTAATGAATAAACAACAGTTCTAGCCACATAATCAGATGAACTGTCACACGGAATGTTCATAGCTGTAATTGACGACTGCACCTCATTATTATATTTATTCGTGTCTACATTGTCTGGATAGTAGCTCGCATGTTTCGGCCCTAAATTCGCCTTTTCGTAGTAACTATAGTCACCTAGGTGAGACGTGAGAAGCAGCAAGCGATATTGATGATGAAGGTACCCCATTTATATCGAATCTCATATTCAGATAGATAGGTGAGTGATCAGATGGTAGATTATTTAACTGTAACACATCGAAACTATCAATTAACGGTAATAATTTTAAGCTTATTAACGCGCAGTCGATTTCAGAGATGTACATGTCTTTCCGTTTAAACGTCAAACCGCCGCCTAATGAACGACTATTGAACGTTGCATGGCTAAGGTTTTCTAATTCGCAGTCTTCACAACGCTGTATCAATATTTTGCCATTGCTATTTCTGAAAGTGTCGATGACATTTTTAAAAGTTACAATAGATTTGCAATATTGAAAGCATCATTTAGATCACCAAATCTGGAATTTATATCCCCCATCAATACAATACTTTCATGTCTTGCCACACCCAGACTGCCAGAACTTTACTATGAATGTCTGCTATAATTGTGGGATCGAAATAGCATGAGTCTGAAGGGGGTAAGTATAAGTACGCCGTACCGAAACCGCGAAAATTATATCGGGAATATTTTTTAAGCGAAACCATATTTGTTCATGCGACTTATCGATACAGTATAAAAGTGGCTATAGACTGTTCTTCACAAGTACGGCAACACCACCTCGGTGACCTTTTTCTGTAGCTATATTACGTATGGCAACAAAACCAGGGACACAGAATGGGTATGAAGTTTTTAACTCTTGAATAAATACGAAATCCATTCTACTAAATAAATCCAGTACATTTGGTGAAAAAAATTTCTCAGCAATTCCACCCATATTCCATGATAAAAAAGAAAGACTATTAAACCGGTATAGGATTATTGTACGATTGGGCCTACAGCATATGACAGTTGATAATTTATTATTTATGTTATTATTAAAGTTGATCAGTGAAGTTGATTACTGATCAGATAGATTAATATGCTTAATAAGTATTTGTGCCTTTTTAACTTACAATGTACAGTAGGCGTACTTTACATCAGTAAATCTGATTGTCCTCCAGACTCCTGGATTAGGCCTACATCAATTTGCAGGGATAAAGTTGAGGCAGGGTCTGATAGTCTGTGTAGGCCTAATGTGCACACTATCAACCCAAATAGAAATATTATCCTCAACGGCGGTTCTTTCAGTTTGCGTCCTAATTAAACCCCCAAATTAACAACACTCACTGATTAACTTATCTTGACTCCATACTTTGGCTGAAAACCTCAATGACATAGGGGTGCCTACTCACCGCAACAGTGCTTTTCATAGCTCTTGAATCTTGAGTGCTTCAAACTATCAATACTTGTATCTCAACAAACTGATGTTGATAATGTACTTCCTGAAGTCTTTAAGATAAGAAACTTTATTAAAGAAGTGTGACCTTACCCCCCCCCCCCCCCCCCCTTCCTGCTTCTTCTTCAATTATTATGGTGGACTAACCAAAACAATAAACTAAACACAATACTGTATAGAACCAACCAATTTCTCCTGGAGAGGGATGAATTTTTATTGCGTCCAGTCCCCCTCCCACCCCTATCTACTAGGATCGGCATGCTGCATTGCAGCTGCATTTTTAAGAAAGCTGTGCCGGCTATCTGGGGCTGTGACAGTATGAGCAAATTTCTTTAATTTCAAATATAAAAATATATATTACACCGTATTTTGATTGATTAATCCTGTATAGTTTTTACATATTTGCCGTTTGTGATATACAGTAGTATCTACTGCAGAATGGGAATACGACTGCAGAATCGCCATCTTAATATTCTTTATTGCCTCGATTTCAAGCTATATATGTTATTATCATTTTACTAATTAAGCTCCTTAGGAAACCGCAGGCCTCCATCTCCAAGTGGTGTACCAATCCTGGGCAATTTAATCAGTGCGTGGAGGTCCAAACATTCACTGGTCATGACTTATTGGCAGTGGAGCAAAGAATTATCCTTCAATATTATTCGGGAGCGTGTCCCTGGCCGAAGCATAATAGTGCTGAATTCCCTACAGTACCATTGATTAGACAGACTTATATCGAGCAAAGCAATCTGTTCTCTGGGCACAACAGTAGCATAACTAAAAGAGGAATTATATTTTCCTCATGACATATATGGTACCATCAAAGGAAGTTATTTATTCATGTCAGTGATGCGACAATTCTATCTTGGGAAAATATCATTTGAGCAACGTGTTGCAGAAGAAGCGAACTATCTTTGCCACTGGATGGAGGATCAAGAAGGTTCACCCTTTGATCCCTTTGTGATGCTTTTTTTTGTTTCTAATATTATCAGTGGAATTGTATTTGGAAATCGTTTCGAATATGATGATCCTGAGTTTATATATCTCCTACAACTGGTACACCAATCAGTTCGTATTTTCGTTTTGCTCTATGCTTTTCCAAAGTTCATTGTTGATGCTTTGGTTAGTGACAATGCCAATCCCCACAAACTGTTCGCAAACATGGCTCAAGTTTGTCAGAAACATATAGTTCATCATCTGGAGACCATCGATTATCCTCCACTCCCAGGGATTACATAGATGCGCATCTCTTGTAAGAGAAGAAGTATTTAGATTCTCTAGATACCAAAATTGCTGATTACTACAATGATTTGAATCTTTCCGAATCAATTAGAGACCTCTTCCTTGCAGGCAGTAAGACCACAAGTAGCGCACTCTACTGGTTCGTACTAATTCTAGCCACACATCCTGATGTTCAGAGTAAATGTCAGAGTCTCCTAGATTCAGAGGTCGGCAGAGACCGACTACCAAATCTCAACGACGTCTCAAAGCTACCATATTATGAAGCTTGTCTACTGGAGGTTCTTCGATATGGGGTTATTTCGCCCTCGGATATCAGTCGTAAAGTTCCACGTGATGTAACTATCAACTCCTTTACTATCCTGCCTAGCGATGTGGTCGTGATAAATATATGGGCTTTGCTGAGAGACCCTGTCGTCTGGGCCACGCCTACGGAATTCTATCCAGAACATTTCCTGACAGCAGATGGATCGGCTGTGGTCAAACCGGTTAATTTCCTTCCGTTTGGAGTTGAGGCAAGGTATTGTGCTGGACAGCGATTGGCTACCATGGAGTTTCGGATTTTTAGCAGCCATATCGTCCATTCATTCACTTTTGTGGGTGAGGGAGAACTTCAGTTGGGTGAAGTGGAACATGGTGGAACACGATTCCTAAATCATATAAAATTCGTGCTATTTCAAGGTTTAAATTTTACTTTTAATACAGTAATTTAATCAAACTTTATGTATGTTTAATACTCGCCTTTGTGAGCCGACTTCGGTCTAAAACCAATATTATAATTATTATTAGATGCGCAATAATTTTTATTGTCCGTTTAAATAGTTTTTTTGTCCTTTTTTTTATTTTTTATGTCCTCCAAAAATCTAATTTTAGGTTCCATGCTACCGGTTTCTCTACTGCTGTTCTCTCAGGCTATCAGTACCGGTATTAGTATATATAGCATTATTTTGCTGCATTGTATGTACAGATGTAGGTATAAAGCCGTCATTTCTGTATTTTAGTACCGGCACCGGTACTGCTGTAGGCCTACTGTGTAGCCTACCATTTAAATACGGTACTGGGAGGCCTACCGGCTGACCGGTTGTTTTGGTTAGAAAATCCCGCCTCTGTAACCTGCTCCTTTCCTTCATTTTGTAAAGTGACTGTTTATTGTTTGGTTAGAAAATCCCGCCTCTGTAACCTGCCCCTTTCCCTCAATTAATTAAGTGATCGTTTATTGTTTTGGTTAGGACATCCCGCCTCTGTAACCTGCTCCGTTCTCTCAATTGGTAATGTTATCGTTTATTTGTTTTGGTTAGAAAATCCCGTCTCTGTAACCTGCTCCTTTCCCTGATTTGGTAAAGTGACTGTTTGTTGTTTTGGTTAGAAAATCCCGCATCTGTAACCTGCTCCTTTCTCTCAATTGGTAATGTTATCGTTTATTGTTTTGGTTAGAAAATCCCGTCTCTGTAACCTGCTCCTTTCCCTCAATTAGTTCAATGATCGTTTATTGTTTTGGTTAGAAAATCCCGCCTCTGTAACCTGCTCGTTTCCCAGATTTGGTAAAGTGACTGTTTGTTGTTTTGGTTAGAAAATCCGGCCTTAACCTGTTCCTTTCCATCAATTGGTAATTGTTTTTGGCTATAAAATGAGTGTTTTGCTACGTCATGTGGTAATCGATTATCGACAACAACCACAAAATATTAAATTTAGAGTCTTTTACCACAGGCGCATATGGAATTCTATCTCATAGTCTATAAATCATGGAATCATGGAATGTTTTGGCACAGGCATAGTGAAATCAACTGTCCGACAGACCAGAAATCAACAAATTTTGAATGTTTTTGCATAGGCATGTTGAAATCAACTGTCTGACAGTCCAGAAATCAGCAGTCTGACAGTTTGAAGAAATACATACATAAAAAGTCATTAAAAGGACAATAAAAGTCATTAAAAGGACAACAAAAGTCATTATGCACAATTCGTAAAAAAAGGAGGACAAAAAAAGTCAAATAAAAGGACATAAAAAATCACTGCCTATTAGATGTGGCAGGCCTGAATGAATCTACAGCATTATTTTGGTGATAATTTAACATTGAGAAGAAATATATTTCGCCGAGATGGAATTTGATAGAAGTTTCCATCCTGTTTCTTCTATTGGCAAGGTCGCAAGGGCTTACAGTATTTTATCGGCCTGTAGTGCGAATCTACCAATCCCGGATTGTTAGCTGTAAAAACGAGTAAAAAATCGATTAATGAAACACTCGTAAACTCGAAACAATCGTATTTTGATGTCACAAATTCCATCTACTGTAATAATATAACTATTTAAGTGGTGGCTAAAAAGTAGGCTTTTTTTTTCGAGCGTTATTATTTGGCGAGCTTAGCGAGACAAATAAGAAAACAAGACAAAAAATGTTACTTTATGCCACCACTTACAGACAACATGTTGACCAGCGTTCTGAGATAAGATTACATCATGTTTATTACATAAGAGTACCTACCTCTATTGCTATTTAATTACATTAATATATCATCCCTTTTTTTCCTTTAAAATGAAATCCATATAATTAATCAACTATTTCTAACGAGTAATGTACTCACAAACCTTTCTGGTGTGAAAATTAAACTTCACTGTAAATAAGTTATTCAATGAAATATACTGCATCTCAGAGAATAGAGCGGTTTTGTTTCGTGTTAGTTCACAATTTAATAAGAAGTGGGTTTCATCTTGTATGCTAATATTATTACACGGGCAAAGCCTAAGTTCTCTGGGTGTTCGCCTCCAACGCCCTTTCTCTATACGAAGGTTATGCGATGAGAGTCAAATTCTACAGTAGTAAAAGCTTTCCTAAATAGTCTGGAATAATACTGTATGTCCTAATTGAGTAAATCGCATGAGAATTTAGCACAGTATTAATATTGTACGGTAGGTTAAAAATTTAGTTGCCGTGATACTATAGGTTTTTCCAAAATAGGTTAAATTAATTCATTAGCACCAGATAATTAAAGTTCAACCGCAGACATAAGATACCGAATTCTCTGCATAAATCTAACACTTGATGAATTGGGAGATTTAGATTACGACACGCTAGTATTTCAGTAATTTTGTCATGTTGTCATGATTTTTGTCATGTCTTTTTTTGGGGGGGGGGGGGGGGGGGGTGTGTGTGGAGTCAGTCGGAAACCTTTCTTTCTCAGATCTTTGGAGAAAATACGACGATGCCATAGTAACATTACGTTGTATATTAAAGTTAATTTATTTAGATACAATAAGAATTTGACATTGGAAATGTTGTAAAATACAATAACGAATGAAATCTAGAATAACTCTATTTTAATGCATATTGCATTCTGTGCACACACACGGGAATGAATGGTGAGGATATCCTGTTTGGTGTGAAGCAATAAGAATTAATTTTTACTTTTTTTTTAGCAACTTAGTTATATTTTACTCTTTGAATGTGACCTAAACCCCTAGAACACGTGACATGATATTCTTGATAAATAATTCCTCCAATAATTTTTATTTGTTGTAAGTGACTTATTTTGACAAATCCATTAATAATTTAATAAAAAAAAAGTTATGTACGAATTAAATTACAAAGCTATTTCCATGACAATAATAATATTGCATTTAAATAGATAGCGCTGATGGTATCAACAGGTTATTTTATATTCTAGAATATTATAGGGCCTTAATATGGCATATTTTGCTATTTCGCTTTATATTATTTCACTAGGGAAGAATTACAGTATGCTTCGATGGACGATATTTATGCGGAAATAAGCCCAGATGAACTTACAATAAATAACAGATTATCTTACAAATAAAAAAAAATATTTTGTTTTGTTAAAATTTATTGTACAGGTAAATAAAAAATTTCAAAAATGTTGCCAGGAATTGGGCACCAATTAGGATAGACTCAGAATAAACAGTTTGTAGCAATCCATTTGTTACAGTTTACTATTATGTATAGATAATGTACAATGAAGTTCATACAGTTATTGTAGACATATAAAACTTGTTTGTTTTTAGTAAGTATTTACTTAGTAGTTATAAGTTACTGATATCCCGCTAGGCGACTTATGGTAGGGTAGCGTGTGCGCATAGCCAAGCACTTCTCCCTGCATATAAACAAGCTGTTATCTTTGATTGCAATCTCCTTCTCCAAAGCCATTCGGGTCTCCATGAGGTCACCTCTAGATGAATTCGCCATGTTAAGCTTATCTTTAAGAGCATCTATAGACCTTTGTATTTCATCGACTTCTTCGTGCAACCTCTTCTGAGCTGGATCATCAGTAAGCTCCATTCTAGGTCTTCTTGTTCTCCCTTCCAATCTAGAGTGGGCTTTCATCATAGGCGGTTCTTTTTCCTTTATGGCTCTCTCAAGATCTCGAATATTCTTCTCTTGTTTCGTAATTTCATCGCAAACCTTTTTGAGATGATCACCAAGCTTTCTCTTCGCATCCAAGGTTTCCTCTAGACGTTTCACCACGGCAGTTTCCACAACATTTGCTTGTTCACGCATATCATTCGCCGCGTCTGTGAGAATGTCATCAACTATTCCTCGAAGTTGCATTGAAGCCATTCGTTCATTCTCTGCGCGTACGATGTTGTCATGCGTGTGTTGAGCCCAAGAAACTGTATCTGACACGGAACCATCAGAATTACTCAGATCTTTATACTGAATATCTTGCGAGTTAAGATTAAGACTAGCTGCTTTACCATCGATGGTAAGCGCTTCAAATTTATCCGACCAATCTTTATCTAACTCATGTTTAGCAGCTCTGTTCAACCTCATTTGTTTATCAACTTCCGCGGTAGCTCTCTTAAGAAGATCCTGTACCTTCTTGATCAAAGAAACCTCTTTTAGAAGCTCGACTTCTACGTTATCATGAACTAAATCGATACCTTGTCGACGTTCCCTGTTTCTCAAGCAATCAATCGCAATCATCAACGGTATCTGAGTGGCATCCAAAGCATTCTCTAAACGTCTCTTCTGGGCTTCGAGTAACTTATTCTCGTGTCTCATGTCTTCTATCTCGCGTTGAAGTTCATCTTTCCAATTACGAATATCACGCATTCTCTCTTTAAGCTTCTTGGTGACATCTGCCTGAGTAGCTTTAGCTAGTGCATCAGTCTCTGCAATAAGATTCTTACTATCAAATCGAAGTTTCTCCGAATTATCCCTATCAGCAAATGATTGATAATATTTGTTGTAGTTGTTTTGATGCCATTCTTCAATAGAATAAGGTGCTTCAATGAATTCCTTGACTAGAGAAGCATCGTACGGGTCACCGAGCTTGAGACTGGCAATACCACTGTCTCCGGTATCTTGCCAATGCCTCTCTCCAAAACCTTGTCTAGCTTCGCAACCATCATACAACTCTCCCTGATCGTTGAGTAAAGTGCTTTTTGATGCTGTATAGGTGGGCGCAGTGGCATACGGTGGGAGTCTGATCTGACCTACAGAATGTCGCGTCCGTTCTAATGCTTCTTCTAGGTCCGGTGTCGGCATAGTTAATTGTTTCGGAATATATTGATATGTAAAATAAAAGTTTAATGTAATTAATTCCAGTTACATTCAACAATTAACGCGGAAAGATAAATTTATATGAGAATTCTCGATAATAAAGAACGATGGCTAGTAATGATAGAATAGGGTGGATTGTTTTATTTATTTTGTAACTAGGCAACCAACGCAATGATTTAGGATGTGTTGAATGATACATCAATTAATTCCCTTTCATTGTACACAATATTGAATATAGGGAGGGGCCTACGCAAGTACAGTATATAGTAAGTTGGCAATACTTTATCTCCCCCAGAAGGTGAAAATTATCCCACCTTACATAACTTGTAGTGGATTCCGCCGGGCATTGTAAGTAATGGGATAAAACATTTGGGTTGAAAAAAGTGAACCTTTGTAATATCGTGTTATATTTCAAATAGCGATGGATTTTGCTGATATTGTAACAGTTATTATACTAATTTCACAATCGCATCAACTGTAATCCCAACCACCAAATACAGCTCATATTCATATTCATAAACTCGGTCTACTTATTAGCACCACAGTAAGACAAGGAACGATTTCAGAGTTCAAGTGCAATTTTAGTGATTTTTCGTGGCCTAGATTTGTATTTTCTCAAAATTTCACTGAGTATTATTAAACAGTATATAAAAGGTGTGTAGGGGCCTAATATTAACTCTTTACCGGTAACTTTTTATAAAAAGGAAATAACATTTTTAATGATATTTTCTGGTTACTATGCGCCCGAGTATACCTCAAAATCGAGAGAAAAAGGAGAAAGATGGAATAATTTTTCCATATTGAAATAATGAACCGATACTGTAGGATTGCTTTTTTTATTTTTTTTTTCCCGGCAAAAAAGGCAAAATAAGAAAATGTGTAAATATTTTTGGTGGAAATTTCTTTTAAGATGATAGAGCATCGAAGTTGAAAAGGTTTGCACGTAATTTTAGAATATCATGCACGCACTCAAAGGTTATTTCAAATTTAGTGTCTGCAAGGTGTACTTACACCACAAGGGAACTTAATTAATATCCAATATATACCGGTACCGACTAGTTTATGTATACTGTAGTTGTTAATCTGCTTTCTACTTGCGACTTATTCCAGAACATTAAATTATCTCGAAATCTAGACATTTAGGCCTATTATTAGGCCTACCTATTACTGCTGATTTTTTTAATAATTAGTATGGAATTAATTTCGCACTACCAAATCGCCAGGGTGACATATTTTCCAGCTTTATATCGCAGTACGACATTATTTCTCAGTATGTCCCTACGCCATACATTTACTATGTATTTCCAGTATATCCAGTATGTCACGGCGGCCTCATTGTTAGATTGTTCTAGAAAGTTTAAATGTGTAACTACAAATAATTACACACAAATAAATTAAATTATATGCGCTATTGTTCATAATTAGCACTTTAAAGTCTTTGTTACATAATGTCAACCATGGATTTCTAAATATTAATTTATACCATTAAATATATAAATAACATTCTAATAAATAGGTATAAATAACATTCTAATAAATAGGTATAAATAACATTCTAATTAATAGGTATAAATAACATTCTAGAAATCCATGTGTCAACTTATCAGCGTTCTGGTGAATTACTCGTAACGCTGAAAGGTCCCACCATGCAGCGTTTGTGAATGGGCTGCACTTAATTATCTGCAGGTACATACAATTAGTATAATTAATTATTGTGTTAGACATACAGTACGTTATGTTTCCTTTGTCTATATCATTCAAATCTATATAAATGTATCTATTATACTGTACTATCTTGGTATTGTTGTTGAAAAAAAAATGCAGCGTTGTTACGGCCTGGAACACTGCAAAGTAATCAATAACCTGGAAACAACTTCAATTACCGTATTCTAGAATGTGGGGCGAGCCACGAAGTTGGCGGAGCCTTAGCGAATTGACACTGTTAGGGGGTGGGTCAATTTATGCAAATAGTTGTCGTCGTCGTCGTCGTCGTTGTCGTCGTCGTCGTCGTCGTCGTTGTCGTCGTCGTCGTCGTCGTCGTCGTTACGATTTTGACATGCTAATAACTTTGTCGGATTTAAAGCTGCCAAGTTGAAAATTTGTAGGTATCAATATGAGCAAAAGTTGAGATTTTTGAGAGACTTTCAGACACCATCAGTGCAATGGTCTCCCGCTAGAGGGCCACATGTCTAAACATTAAATGCCCTCCCATTTCTTTGCTTTTAATCCGTTTAAGCTGAAACTTGGCAGATATGTATTAGACCATTAGCTGTGACTTTCAAAGGAGGCGAATCCATCTGCAGTTCTCCAGTCTGCCGCTAGAGGGCCAAATGTCTGAAAGTGAAATCGTTGTCGTCGTTATGATATTGACATGCTTATAACTTTGTCGAATTTAAAGCTGCCAAATTGAAAATTTGTTTTGTTGAAAATCAGTTCAACAGTCACCCGCTATAGGACTACTTTATGCCTGAAAGTGAATAGATTCTCCCGTCTCATTGATTTTAATCAGTTTAAGCTGAATCTTGCCATATATTCTGGACCACATGCTGCGTCTTTGTGGGGGGGGGGGGGGGGGGGGGAGATTTAATCGGTCTGCCGCTATACGACGAAATTTCTGAAAGTGAGATCCGTCTCTCATTTCGTTATCCGTTATTCAAGATGAAACTTGGCCGATGTACGTATGTACTATTCATCCATAGGCTGTGTCTTTGTGGGGCTGGAGACCCTAATCCATCTTCAGTTCTCACTATACCGCTAGAGTCAGAAATGTCTGAATAGTAATACCGTCCCAACTTCAGAAAAAACAGAATAAAATTGGATTAGTTAGTAATAAATACTATTACTATTTAATAAAGGTTCTATACCTATAATGATAACGCACAATATCTCTCCTAAATACACAACAAAACAATCCATCTAAACACTATTCCCCTACCAATTAACAGATTACCAATACATCTCACTATACCTCATCAAAAATCAATGTCACACCACCACTGCCTTTTCATTACATTTATAATGATATCAACAACCCAAAGATACCCCATTTGCTATCATCTTATTGATAAAGCGCGATTTTATACCTCTGTTATAAGATAGAATTATGGAGATAAATTTATACCCCTGTTATATTGAATATTCACCAAGAACAAACCAACAACATCTATGGGAAATTTTTTAAAACGAATAAACATGTCAACTGTTGATTTATGACTCCAGCCTAATGGACCATAATAAACAAACACCAGTGACTCTCGAATTACAGACCTTCCAACCACCACGCAATGCTCCCATTCCTACAATATTAATGAAACACTCATAACCGACCTTAGGATTAGCCGGGCAACATTATTAGTCCTTCAGAATATGAGTCATCAATATCAAATACTGTCAACCCCTACAGGCAACAGACCAACTATCCCACTGACTTATACAAAATAAACCAATAATGACGAGAGCAATATATGAGATAGAGGTTACACATTTAACCTGATAACAACCATTACGATCAGAGAAAACATGCCTCATATTAAAACAAAACACCCCCCCCCCCCCCCCCCCCCCCTATACTACTAACTGTTAATAACCCCCACCCCTCACCCTCTATCACTATGTCTACTACTAACCATTTAATACCCCCCTCCCCATCCTCTATCGCACTACGTCTACTACTACAGTACTAACCGCGTTAAACAACCCCCCCCCCCCCCCATCTATCACTACATCTACGTATACTTCTACTACTAACCATTAAACACCACCCCCCCTCACCCCACCACTAGGTCTACTACTAACCACTAACGGGTAGTTGTGCGTGGTAGAACCGCCGTGACTCATCCTCAGAGGATGTGGTGATTGGCAGGTTGACGCCTGTAGCATTATATATATATATAATACGCATTCTGATTATTTATGTAAACTAGGACCTCAAGCTTGGGATATCATGCTAGAGCACTGTATTCCTCTTTACAAGGATATGGCCGTTGTCTTTGTGGATAATCTTAGTGTTGAGAAGAGAATAATTAATAGTGGAATTGGATATATTAAGAAAATAGTCTATTCTATTGAACATGCTCATGCTCTGCAAATGGGTGACAATCCTCCAATTAATCATATTGCCGTAGATATACCAGATTTAAAAATTGATGAGGACTCAAAATCGTTGGTAAATCCTACATGGGTTCCAATATTTCCAATAACAGCAAGACTTAAGGGTAAAAGATATGCTGAAAAGGGTACCCGAACTCAATTTCCATTTGTCCCTATGCATGCTATAACAGTTCATAAAAGTCAAGGTAAAGAATTCAAGACTAAACCTGTATATATAAATTTGCAAGCTGAAGATTTAGCAAGATCCAGTATATCAACATTAACCCAACTTCTTGTTGTTGCAATTACACGAGCTGGCAGTATAGAAAATGTATTTGTAGAACCATTTTCTCTAGAAACATTTTTAAAACTTGGTAATAGTAAAATGGATGGAAAACGTCTTGTTGAAGAACAAATATTAAAGGAGAATTCGAAGACTTTTATTGCAATCTATTCAACAACGTCAAGTGATGACAATCAAGAGTTAGATAATTCCACTATTATTGAACATGGAGTTGTCACTGATCCAGAAAAGCATGTAATACGATCAATAGGTATAGATCCTGGAATTAAAAACTTTGCCGTGGCTGTATGGCACTGTGTGAGTCGGCAGTCTCCCTTATTGATTTATTGCACAAAGTATGATTTTGGTATAGACTTATATAAAGGTATGCCTCCATCATCAATGATAGAATTCCTAATTAATAAAGATCATATTTTGTTAGATTTGTTCACAAAAAAAGAAGGATCTCGAAACATCAATGAATCATTACATGCTGCTGATAAATTGTATGTAGCAGTTGAACAATTTCCTAATCAAGCAAATCTTAGATGGTTAACGGGAACAATTGTAGATGGTTTGAAATCATTTATAGATAATTCCACATCTGACTTTAAATTGATTAATCATTCATTAATTGTTAAACATAGTTCTGGATTTCTTCTGCATGCAACCAGAGGACCATTGTCGAAACTGCCAAAACTAGTGAATGGTCTTGGACTCACAATGTATGTGAGACAGCCAAGATACCATGATAATTATGAAACAGAAGAAGAACAGGAGTATCAAAGAAACAAAGACCGCCGAGACAGAAAATTTGAAACAGGAAGATTAGCAAAAACTCTATTGCATGGTAAACATGCAGCATTCTCAAATGAACTAAGGGTTTCACAAAATGTTATTAATGCATTCAAGGAAGACGATTTGAATAAAGCTGATGATTTTGGTGATGCAATGTTACATGGTTTATATTGTCCTTTGGTTCCATCTCAGAGTATTTCTTCACATGTTTTTGAAGTTTGTCGACAAAATACTCTGGCTGCTTTTGGCGTATTGCGCATTATTGAAATTTCTCCCGGACCAAAGACAACAATTGTCACTATTTTTATGTGGAAACCATTTTCTCAAACGCTTGTTCAGCGTATATTTATTGTTAATACTCCTTATGAGAGTATGTTGGCTAAAAGTCTAGATAATGTGTCCACAAATGATTTAGATCATCTCAAATTGGAAGATCGTTTGGTTGAATGGAATAAAAATATGCAAAAGGATTTCATAAAATCAATTACTTTAATTCAAGAATCATCATGTTTTGAATTAACTGAATGTAGATTTGTTGTAGTTTTATATAGAAATCTTCATCCAAAAAGTTGCTACCAGCACTACATGGCCAAGGATTTTATACAGCTATTTAATCCAGACATTATTGAATCAAATATTTTCTATAAATCATTTAATGCTGTTTCCAATGTATGGCGCATGATGGATGACAATAAAACAAAAACTGGTTGTCTATATCTGCACTCTTGTTGGGACGTTTTACCGGAACTTATGGATGTGGTCAAAGGATTCGATTACATAGAAGAGAAAGTTGAAAAATCATTTAAGATTATTTTAGTTACTAAAGAATTTACAAATATCAAATTATCAGATATGGCTCTAAACGATATGTTGAATATCCATTCTTGGTTCATACAAAAAAGAACCATAGAATCAATTGTAATGGGATTATACACTATCAGAAAGTTAAAACATACTCGCATCAAGAAAAAGAAGATGCCCAGTAATAACATTGTTCCAAACCGCTAGTCTATGTTTCGTATTTTTGTTGCCACTGTTACGTCTCTTTTTCCCAATAAACTTGGTTGCTTGACTCTTGGGGCGGGTTTGCTGTGAGGTACTGGTTGTTTTGATGGTGGCTCTGAGAGGGAGGTGGTGGCATGGTACCTTGCAGACACTGAGGCATTATCCTAATTACTTTGGTAGTTTGACATTGGAATTTGTTTATAATAATTTAGTATTGTCTGTCATAATTATAAGAGTTATGTATATCATTTATTGTTGTGCGCCATTCTATATGTATTTATATCAAAAATTCAAAATAAAAGTTAGAGTATACAAAATTATTAAAGTTATCCAAGTGTAATGGACTTCCAGGATTCAGGATTTCAATTGCTACAACAGTTTTCTGTTGGCTTTACTCTTGTTTACGCAATTTACTCTTGCTGATGAATATTTTAGAACAAAATGTATAATATAAAAATTTACTTTGCAATTGAAGCAAAGAGAATACCGTAGTTTGACAATAATACAAATATGATAAAACTTCTTTGTTCTAGAATATTCAACGGCTTCTCAAGAAAACTGTAGCGAAAACCGTACTAAAGCTGAGATAAATAATTTGAATTTAGGTTTGTTAGGCAGCGTTCACACTACCGAGTCAAGGTCAAAAGAAAATAAATATAGCTACCTAGCAATAATAAATAATAATATATTATATAATATAATACATTAGGGCATTCTAGAAAAAATTACATTTCATGTGATGTGATTTACATTTTGTGTTTTGACTTTGACTCGGTAGTGTGAACGTGGCCTTACAAAGCTTAGTTAGTAGGACGGTAATGGTGAAAAATATCGAGACTTTAAAAATATCGAGAGTAAAAATAACGAGTGTAAAAATATCGAGAGTAAAATAACGAGTGTTGAAAATGAACGTGTTTAAAGAATATCGAGAGTAAAAATAACACGAGATGAAAAATATCGAAAATAATGAGAAAAATATCGAAAATAATGAGAAAAATATCGAGTGTTGAAAAATATCGATAGTGAAAATATTGCATTCTGCGTGAGCATTTTATTTAGAATTATGGGAGAATATTGCAGTGCATGGGTTACAACAGTGCAAGTGCAAGTAAGTGGCATTAATACAACCTTGGGTACCCATTCACCAGATTTATTATACTAGCTAGTTTTTGCTATTTTTTAATAAATATTATAAAAAAGTGCTAGCTATCAATTTGGATAAATATTTTTGTTCTAGATCACATTTTTTAGTTCTAGATCATATTGTTAATTTTTTAAAATAGCTAGTATTTTCTACTTCTTTTTATATATGTTATAGAACACGTGTAAGCTACCAATGTTGATAAATATTTTTGTTCTAGAACACATTTTTTTGTACTAGAACATTTTTGGGAAAAAAGTTATCATACAACCCGTATTAAAAAAAATTGTTACTATCGATATTATTACTCTCGATATTTTTCAACACTCGATATTTTTCAACTCTCGATAATTTTACTCTCGATATTTTTCAACACTCGATATCTTTCAACACTCTATATTTTTACTCTCGATATTTTTACTCTCGATATTTTTACTCGCGTTTTTTTTACTCTCGATATTTTTCATGTCTCGATATTTTTCCATATAACCAGTAGGACCTCGTAAAGGCGTGGTTCGTGGAGTAGGGCACAGAAACTGACGGATTCTTCGCGAATTTTGCAAACGTCGCAAATTTTGCAAACGTCGCGAACGTCGGGAATTTTATGTTATGTAAAATGGACACTCCTTAAGCAACAGGGTCCCTACTTCACCCTGTCGACACCCCAGCCATTTTCCACCAATCCTTTTTTAGAGTTTTTAAATTTTTTTGGTATTGGTGAAAGTTCTAGAACATTAGTAGATATGTTTTTTACGATAGCTAGTGGTTTTTGCTTGCTAGTATTTTTTCAAATTATAAAAAAATGTGAAAGTCCATGATATTTCAGGTTAAACTATTGAAGAATATATTAATGACCAAAACTATTTCCAAAAATTACTAGCTAGTATAAAATACTAGCTATATATATACCATAAAAAATCTACTAAGGTTCTAGAACATTCACTAATATAAAAAAAGCACTAAAAAACCCCAAAAAATGTTAAAAACTGTGGTATACTACACCTAGGGGACTGGCCTAGGTGTAGGAGACCGGTACAGATATACAGATTATATAGGATATATGCTGATACTACACTGGCGCAGTGTGTAAGTACTGAAATACAGTACCGGTACCGGTAGGATGCCCATTTAGGCATAATTAGGCTGTTCGGTGAGCTAATACTGTAATACTTTGGACTTGCTGCTTGGCATTTACTTTGATATTTTATTCTTTGTTATAATTTACTACGATCACTGGCAGACTTATTGATATCTGGATATTGCAATGCAGCAATGTGCAATGCTGCAATGGTTCGGTTTACTGGTTTATAATAACATAATAAATAAACTTACTGGTAGATACCGGTATTTATTTCTGGAAAATACAGAAATAAGCCAACAGGACGGCTGAAATCGTTCAAAGATTCGGTATTACAGTATTATACACCTGGTTGGTGAGTAACTACATACATATATCCCAGTGTGTCAAACGCACATTTTCCGCAGTGCGTATTTAGTGCGATACGCGTGCGTTTCGCTTTGCGTTTTTAGTGCGTTTCTAGTGCGGAGAACAAAAGAAAATGTGACGGTGTGAAATGTGCGAAACGCACGTGTTTAATACGCGCTTTGACTTTTTTTGTGTGTTTATACCGCATATTTTTCGCAGGTGGTTTATATGCGTAATAAACATTCAAAAAACGCACAATTGCAAGTGAGAAATACGCAGATTTTACTCACATTTTACACACTATTTACGCTTATTTAAAGCGGTAAATACGCAGGTTTTATGATGCATTGTATACGCAATGTTTACTCTCCCAATCTCCCAGAACTATAACCATGCTTTAACGGCTTTAACTTTAAAACTTAACTTTAAGTTAATAAAATATCGTAGAAAAATTTGGGGGGCAGGTACCTGAATAACGACATGATAATTAAATTTAGTTTTTTTAGTTGAAACGTTTGAAATTTTATGAACCAATTTTATAATATATTATAGCGGAATAATCGAAATATGAAAATGCTTATTGCTAGTATGCTTATTTAATTAAAACAGAATTAACTACAACTTGACTACAATTTGAAATAGCTACAAGTATAACCGAATTTAGCACAAGTATAAATATAAACGGGTCCAGCAATGAGTATAAAAGGGTTCAACTACAAGTATAACCGAATTTAGCACAAGTATAAATATAAACGGGTCCAGCAATGAGTATAAACGGGTCCAGCTACAAGTATAAACTAGTATAAACGGGTCCAGCAATGAGTATATATAAAAGGGTTCAGCTACAAGTATAACCGAATTTAGCACAAGTACATATATAAACGGGTCCAGCAATGAGTATAAACGGGTCCAGCAATGAGTATAAACGAGTATAAAAGGGTCCAGCAATGAGTATAAACGGGTCCAGCTACAAGTATAAACGGGCCCAGCAATGAGTATAAAAGGGTTCAGCTACAAGTATAAACGAGTATAAACGGGTCCAGCTACAAGTATAAACGGGTCCAGCAATGAGTATAAACGAGTATAAAAGGGTCCAGCAATGAGTATAAACGGGTCCAGCTACAAGTATAACCGAATTTAGCACAAGTATAAATATAAACGGGTCCAGCAATGAGTATAAAAGGCCTCAGCTACAAGTATAAACGGGTCCAGCAATGAGTATAAACGGGTCCAGCAATGAGTATAAAAGGGTTCAGCTACAAGTATAAACGGGTCCAGCTACAAGTATAAACGGGTCCAGCAATGAGTATAAACGAGTATAAAAGGGTCCAGCAATGAGTATAAAAGGGTCCAGCTACAAGTATAAAAGGGTCCAGCAATGGGTATAAACGAGTATAAAAGGGTCCAGCAATGAGTAAAAACTGGTCCAGCTACAAGTATAAACGAGTATAAACGGGTCCAGCAATGAGTAAAAACTGGTCCAGCTACAAGTATAAACGAGTATAAACGGGTCCAGCAATGAGTAAAAACTGGTCCAGCTACAAGTATAAACGAGTATAAACGGGTCCAGCTACAAGTATAAACGAGTATAAACTTGTCCAGCTACAAGTAAAGAAACTGGTCCATCAACTAGTATATAGAAACTGGTCCATCAACGAGATTATACAAACTGGTCCATCAAAGAGATTATACAAACTGGTCCATCAACGAGATTATACAAACTGGTCCATCAAAGAGATTATACAAACTGGTCCATCAACGAGATTATACAAACTGGTCCATCAACGAGATTATACAAACTGGTCCATCAACGAGATTATACAAACTGGTCCATCAACGAGATTATACAAACTGGTCCATCAACGAGATTATACAAACTGGTCCATCAACGAGATTATACAAACTGGTCCATCAAAGAGATTATACAAACTGGTCCATCAACGAGATTATACAAACTGGTCCATCAACGAGATTATACAAACTGGTCCATCAAAGAGATTATACAAACTGGTCCATCAACGAGATTATACAAACTGGTCCATCAACGAGATTATACAAACTGGTCCATCAACGAGATTATACAAACTGGTCCATCAACGAGATTATACAAACTGGTCCATCAACGAGATTATACAAACTGGTCCATCAACGAGATTATACAAACTATCAACGAGATTATACAAACTGGTCCATCAAAGAGATTATACAAACTGGTCCATCAACGAGATTATACAAACTGGTCCATCAACGAGATTATACAAACTGGTCCATCAACGAGATTATACAAACTGGTCCATCAACGAGATTATACAAACTGGTCCATCAACGAGATTATACAAACTGGTCCATCAACGAGATTATACAAACTGGTCCATCAACGAGATTATACAAACTGGTCCATCAAAGAGATTATACAAACTGGTCCATCAACGAGATTATACAAACTGGTCCATCAACGAGATTATACAAACTGGTCCATCAACGAGATTATACAAACTGGTCCATCAACGAGATTATACAAACTGGTCCATCAAAGAGATTATACAAACTGGTCCATCAACGAGATTATACAAACTGCTCCATCAACGAGATTATACAAACTGGTCCATCAAAGAGATTATACAAACTGGTCCATCAACGAGATTATACAAACTGGTCCATCAACGAGATTATACAAACTGGTCCATCAACGAGATTATACAAACTGGTCCATCAACGAGATTATACAAACTGGTCCATCAACGAGATTATACAAACTGGTCCATCAACAATCCTCATTCTCACCTCGTTTTCCTATAAAGATAATATAAGCAGTTTATTAATATTATATAGGCGTATATACTGTACCATGGTAAATAAATTACTGACTTAATTAATACGATATTAAAGCTCACGAAGACTTATCAAGTTTGAAGACGGTCACCTATAAATATATTATATATAATATGTTAGTAACATATAATAGTGTAAAATATATACTGGTACATCGAAAAATGTTATACATACGGGGCCTTTCTCTGCTCCTACCACAAACCAAAGTTATTTCGACCCAATTTCATTCTTAAAATACACCACAGCTGGCGCAAGTAGTTCCACCTCTTCTACCTCTGCATTATATCCTCTTTATAACACTTATTGGTTTGGATATGTTTTTAAATAAAATTTTATAAAGATAAATTTCTTAAAAAATTACGTAATTTGAAATATAAAAAAATATTATTTATTTATTAATTAATTTACTATATTGTTATTATATTGTTTAATTATCCATTTACCGTTTCTTGTATCGCACATCAAGTGATGAGTTTTCCTCATGGCATCCACCAACTCCTCCATAGTATGCCATCAAATTTCGGAGAATTAACAATAAATAGCAGATTGGTAACGCCAAGTTTCTGAAGCGAATATTTGACTGGGCAACCATTTATAGTTGACCTTCCGGTCACGGATGATTTACGTGCGAATTCGTCAGTAATCAGTCTCCGTAATTGTTTAGATACCGTTTTTTTTAAAGATTTACAAATTTCTCGTTTGAGTAAGTCGCATATGTTGGAATGATTGATGATGGTTGTAAGTGATTCTTCATTGGCAGCTGGAGGAGGTGGGAATGAAGAATCGCCTGAAGAATTAAACGTAATTGGTGCATTGTCTCCTATCTTGTTGTTTATGTCTTTAACTTGTTCTTTAAGACAGTAAGACTGATCCCTACTGATGACCTACCTACCCGGTGACCGCTGACCGGCTCACAAACACAACACAGGCCTATCAAGCACATACCTGCCTGCCCGGTACCTGTACCGGTACCTGCCCACAGAGTGCTGGTCTGCTGGAGTGTTCTCAGTAATCACGCAATGCATGATGGGATATTTCCCATGATGCATTGTGTTGTGTGTAATAAGTGCGGATATGACAGGTTTTTAACACACTTTGGGCAAATGTGTACAACACGCACATTTCACTCAATGAGTATAAATAGTTACTGTGTTTTTAGTGTGGAAATTGTGCGGTATTTTCGCCTGATGATGCCCTTCAAAATAAATGCGTCAATCCCACATTAATTACACACTTATCCGCATAATTTACGCATTCCGCGTGCGATCCGCATGCGTTCCGCACTTTCTTGACACACTGGGATATAGGCCTACACATTATGGCAAAGTACGCAGTACCAGATTCATTGAATGTTAATTCTGAGGATATGGCATTAGAGTTTGCCGAATGGCGAGAATCTTTCGAGTACTGGGCAGATGCAACAGAACTACGGTCCACAACTAATCCGGTAGCAAAACAAGTTGGAGCCTTAATGACTTCTATTGGTAAATCTGCTCAACGAATTGCAAAACAAAACTTTATATACGATGAAAGAAGGCCACGTACTCTCGACAATATTCTGGCGGACTTCCAACGCCATTTTGCTCCACAACGAAACCTACTCATTTGTAGGTACAAGTTTGGTATACGCCGCCAACAGTGTGGTGAAAGTATATCTGATTATTTTACTGGACTTAAAGAGATTGCCGGCCTTTGTGATCTGGCCAATGAAACACCTGAAACACGCCTACGAGATGCATTTATTTGCGGTATTAATAACGACAGGCTACAGCAACAATTGTTACAGCAACCTGCGGATTCTACAGTTCAACATATCAGGGATGTTGCTGCAACTTTCGAGACTGCTACATCTGGCACTAAAACCCTGGGATCCACAAACAAGCCGGAAATCGATTCTTCTGATGTACTCGCAGTACAAAATAGTAATAGACATTGGTATGGTGCAAGAATGCGTGAGCCCACAACCCAACGCCAATTCCAACGTAATTTTTCTTCTCCTGCTACAGGCGTACCACGTGAATTTGGCGTATGTCGTTTCTGCTGTGAATCACATCGGAAGGGTTCTTGTAAAGCATATGGTCGTTTTTGTTCAGCTTGTGGGGAACTTCACCATGTCCCTCGGTCAATGCTCTGTAAAGGTGGTCGACCACGGGGACCTTCCCGTTTTCCCAGCCAACAACGCCGCTCAATTAGTAGCGTACGGCATATTGGTGATATTCAAGGAACAGCCGATAACATTGTTGATGAATGTTACAATACTATAGATGGTGGTAGTGACAAGTATACTGATGCTTTTCAAAATGACAACCTAGCTGTCGATTTTGCTGATGAATATTACACAGGTAATGTTAATATAATTAATAATTTCGATGTATTTGATATACACTCGTGCGTTTTGAATTCTGAAAATTCCATAGACTGGCATGTTAACTTGAATGTGGCTGGTCCAAATACATCTTGCGATATTGTTTTTTTGATTGACACAGGGACCCAGCATACAATTTTACCTAGTAAATTTATTGGGAAGCACCTAATAAAACCAACATATAAAAAGCAACTACGTGGATATATGTCTGAAGTGCCCTTACCACTGTTAGGGATGGCTGACTTAAAGCTTAGTTTTAACAATACAGAAGCTGTAATACCAGTATTTATTGTCAACAATGCGCCTACACCCCTACTTGGTCGCACAGCTATTGAAGCTCTAGGTTTGGTTCATAAAAACTTTTTACGTCCCCATGGCCAGGTATTTCCAGAAGTGGTAGTTTCACATATTAAGAAATTAACACCAATTCCCTTCACCAAACCCAAACCTCTTGCAGTCATGGTAACACCAGAATTGCATATTTCCTTAAAACCGGGTTATACACCGGTACAACAGCCTCCACGCCGTGTACCGTTTGGAATCATTCCTGAGTTGAAAGATGAGATTAAAGAGATGATAGCTGTAGGAATTATTGAGGAGGTTGGCCCAAATGAACCCCCCAGCGAGTGGGTTAGCCCTGTTGTCATTGGTCGAAGGAAAAATGGTCGTATGCGCATTTGTCTCGATTTAAGAGAACTCAATAAGGCAGTTATTCGGAAACGAGTTCTAATGCCGACTCCAGAGGAACTATTTACACAGATTGAAGGAAGTAAGGTGTTCTCGAAATTAGACGCCAGGTCTGGTTTCCACCAAGTTAAGCTGGATAGTTCTTCTAGTAAATTGACAACCTTTGTTCTCCCTTTTGGTATATACCGCTACCTACGTCTACCCTTTGGAGTTTCCTCAGCTCCAGAAGAATACCATAATATTATGGTATCACACCTACGTGATATCAAACGAGCTATTGTTCTTGAGGATGATATTCTTGTTCATGGTCGCACTGAGAAAGAACATGATGAAATTTTAGATAAGGTATTACGGCGATGTAAAGAGGTAAATATAGAATTACAGCCTCCAAAATGCGAATTTAAGAAATATGAAATCACATATTTGGGTCATCTCCTTTCTGGTAATGGTATTCTACCAGACCCAACTAAGGTAGCAGCAATAAAGGACCTACCCACTCCAACAAACATTGCTGAAGTACGCCGATTTCTAGGGATGGCTACCTATTTAGCGAAATTTCTTCCTAATTTTAGCAATTATACAGCCCCAATACGTGACTTACTCCGATCACATAATATCTTCCAGTGGTCAATGGCTTGTGAAGAATCATTTCAGAAACTGAAAGTTTTGCTCACTATGGCACCAGTATTAAAGTATTATAATGTATCACATGAAACTTACATACAGTGCGATGCATCACCATTTGGACTTGGTGCCACATTACTACAACGGGAGACCCCCACAGCACTACTCCGCCCAGTTGCCTTTGCAAGCCGCACACTTTCACAAACAGAACAGCGATATGCCCAAATTGAGAAAGAAACCCTTGCCATTGTATTTGGTGTGAGTAAATTTCGCCAATATTTAACTGGCCTGAAATTTACAGTATTATCTGACCATAAACCATTGAAATCAATATTCTCAAAGAGCCTTGACCAATGTCCAGCCAGAATAGTTCGATTTCTCATTGCGCTACAACCCTTTAGCTTTACAGTCGAATTCATCCCTGGAAAGAACAATATCATCGCTGATACTTTATCTCGGGCACCATTATGTAATGAAAGCCTCCCGACTTCTCCCAACCTTTCCTCTGGAAATTCTGAAGACATATTTGTTAATGTTATTTTAGATTCACGTCTCATATCCATTGATGAGATTGCTACAGAGAGTTTATGTTGTCCAGAAGTTGCTCATCTTATAAAATTGATCCAGAGTGGAAATTGGTCAATTGTCCCCGATTCATGCAAACCATATCAATCTCAAAGATCGGAAATGTCAATCATCTATACAGACCTAGATCAACCAGTTGTATGTCGCAATTCACAAATAGTAATTCCCATATCATTTAGACCCAATGTTCTAAAGCTGGCACATGAAGGCCATCCAGGATATACTAAAATGTTACAACTTTTACATGGGACTGTTTGGTGGCCAGGTATGACCAAAGCTGCGTACCATTTTGTCCGAAACTGCCATGCATGTAAACTAGCCAGTGACCCACCACCTCCACAACCTATGCATCAATCGCCAATATTTGGAATCTGGGATCGACTAGCCATTGATTGTGCCACAATCAATAGCAATAAGTGTCTTACACTAATCGATTATGGGTCTCGATATGTGGATGCAATTCCTTTAAATACTTCAAACTCATCTAGCATTATAGCTGAATTGAGTCTCATTTTTGCACATTTTGGACTCCCAAAGTCTATTGTCTCAGACAATGAGCCTATTTTTCGTTCAGATGTCTTCATTAACTTCCTCAAGAAACTTGGAATTTCTTTAATACGAGTTTCTGCATGTTATGCACAGTCAAATGGAATGATTGAGAGGCCGCATCGCGTAATTAAGAAGATGATGAGGGCTTCTTCAACTGGTAATAGTCAACCCTTCAAACTGCAACTAGCAACAGTTCTCCTAACTCTGCGTTCCACACGCCACAGAACTACGGGTGAAATACCTTCAGAAGTCCTTTATTCATACCTTGGAAACCATTTACAAGCTCGCCTTCCACGTATTCCAGCACCTATATCCCAACCTGATGAAAAATACCTCTATAACAGGGCCAAAATCGAGTCCAATTATAATAAATGCCATAAAGTTGCTCCTCTAGACCCACTCCACCTTGGAGATCGAGTTATGATCAAGAATACTACACGGCCGGGCTATTCGTATCTTGGGCATCAGGTCAGTGATATCCGGGGTGATAAAGTCATTCTGCAACCACCTACTGGAAATAGACTGATATCTCGTAATCGACGTGCTCTAAATGTTGTTAATCCAGAACATCAAGATAATTTCCTCAATGATGATAGTGATACTGGCCCACTTAGTTTGCCAACCCAACCACTAGATAATGATGTTGGCCTTCATAGTTCACTGACTCAAACACCTAACAAAACATCTGTGCAAACGGAGTATGTTCTAGATCACCCACACCCTGTTACACAACCTGGATCTCAAACACATGAGCCTGCTCCAATTGTTCAAATCCCATTACCTGAACCACCCAATTCTAGGCGATATCCAGTGAGAGACCGCAAGCCACCCCAGTATTATGGTGTATAAACTATTGAATGTAATTGTGACCTATTATAATTTAGGATTATTATATTAAAACAAACTCATATATTGACTTAGACAGGAAAGAATGGTGGAGGGCTTATTATTATTTTATTTGGATTTTATTGTAGAGAAGTAGTGTGGTATACTACACCTAGGGGACTGGCCTAGGTGTAGGAGACCGGTACAGATATACAGATTATATAGGATATATGCTGATACTACAAAAACTCATTCGGGACCCTTTTGCTTAAGGAGTCAAATTTGTAGAATAAATTCCCGAAGTTTGCGACGTTTGCGAAATTCGCGACGTTTGCGAAATTCGCGAAGAATCCGTCAGTGTCTGTGCCCTAATGGGTTCGTGCCAAAACAATCAAATCTTACACACTTAACACACACGAACTAATTTAATGTGTGTATTAGTATGCCTGAATAATTAAATAGAAATTGAATTAATGGACGCTATTTCATCATGAAATCTACGGAATTAATACACAACACACGTCACTACTGAATTTAAAAATCTATATACTGTAGATTGCAATTCATATTTGGCTACCTTTTAATGTGACTAATTGAATTATTCACCCCTATACACCACGTCCCAGAATATAGTGTCATAATTCAGTGACACGCCCCCCCCCCCCCCCTAATTTTTTTACAAATCGTAATGAGATTGCATGAAATTAGAAACAGAGATAGTTTCACCTCCCGACCACTGACTGGGTGAGCCAGAATTTTTATTTTTGCTTTCAATCTTTGGCTATACATGCGTTTAAAAAAGTGTCTCCAGCGATATTACACCAGTTACACCGCATTTATTCTTCAATCTTATAGTGATTTGTTGGTACTGATAGAAAGCTGACCGCGCAAGGATTCCAAATATGTAACACAATTTGAATTGCGTTGAAAAATAGCGGAGATATGGGCGTTCAAATTTTGCATGGTTTTGCACCGGCGGAGGTTATTTTATTCTATTTAATAAATACTGTACATCATAATCTGGAATATTTTGTTCATCCAAATACGTAGCTGGGCAACAATGCATTACATCTTTAATCATACTATTATGTAGCTATTCATACATTTAAAAAATGTTCCAGAATATGGTATATTTATTAAATAGAATAAAATAGCCTCGCGCCGGTGCAAAACCATGCAACATTTGAACGCTCATATCTCAGCTATTTTTCAACGAAATTCAAATTGTGTTACATATTTGGAATCCTTGCATGACCAGCTTTCAATTGGTACCAACAAACAGCTATAAGGTAGAAGAATAACTGCGGTGTAACTGGTGTAATATCGCTGGAGACACTTTTTTAAACGCATGTAGCTAAAGATTGAAAGCAAAAATAAAAATTCTGGCTCACCCAGTCAGTGGTCGGGAGGTGAAACTATCTCTGTTTCAAATTTCATGCAATCTCGTTACGATTTGTAGAAAAATTAGGGGGGGGGGGTGGGTGTCACTGAATTACGACACTATATTCTGGGACATGGTGTAAGTAGTAGGGTCTTGGTCCTCTCGGCGACACTTGGACCCCACTGACACCCATTGGGTGTCATATGACACCCAATTATCACCCTATGGGTGTCATTGGCGCCAGACTGTCTGGGTGACACCTCCCAATTAGGCTAATTAGACCCTATTTGAAAGGTGTCATCAATTAATTACTACAATTAAACCCTAACAGGTGTCATATGACTCCTAATTAGGGTTTAATTGATTATCCTAATTAATCAGACTGATTAGCGCCCTGACACACAATGGGCATCAGTGTTGTCCAAGTGTCGCCGAGAGGAGCAAGAGGGTGTCATAAGTGACACCGCAGCTCTTTTATTCTTTAATACTTATTTATTTATATTTAATTTTAATTAATTAACTATATTTTATTTACCTTTATTTATTCATATTTAATTTTAAATTAATTATTCATTTGTACTTTATTTTAACTTTATTTTAATTTTGTACTTTACTTTGTTTTGGCAAGTATGTAAATATGCCTTGCCTGTTTTGGCAAGTTTGTAAATATGCCTTGCTTGTTTTGGCAAGTATATAAATATAACTTGCCTGTTTTGACAAGTATATAAATACACCTTGCCTGTTTTGGCAAGTACAGTATATAAATATGCATTGCCTGTTCTGGTAAGTATTTGAATTTGATAGAGTATAATATTATAAATATGATGGAAACTTCCTGTAAGTTTCACGTGTAAGACAAATGTTGAATAAATTATAAAACAAAATATTATTTTATGGCTTTTTCCCTGGAGCAAAGAGTAGTGACGCAGGAGGAGCAAACGAAATGTAATATGTCCTCTACTTAAAGTAATTGAATTGCCGTACTACTGTACTGTAACGAGAATTTCAAAGAGATTTTTGAGTCAAATTTTAATAATATCTCGAAACAGGAAATGTCTACAGTATAAGGTAGGCCTACATCCTAAATTTGCATAGAGGATGAAACAAGCAGGAAACGAACTGTATCAACAAATCAGGTTGATAATATAACAAGTATTTTCAAGTCATGTCAAGTTTGTCAAGTCAAGTTTGTCAAGTCAAGTGATGTCAAGCCAGTATGTCAAGTCGTATGGCGCCAAGTCAAACTACTATCAAGGCACGTGATGTCAATCAAGGCATTAATTGTGAAGTGATGTCAAGTCGAATGATGTCATGTCAAGTGTTGTCAAGTTAAGTGACATAAAACCAAGTGATATAAAGTCAAATAATTTCAATTGATATAAAGTGTTGTAAAGTCAAGTGATGTCATATATCATGATAAATGGCCATGATGTCTATCACGGTTTTCTAATTATTGAAATGGCTTCCGTCAATTCGTTTCACCCACTGTGGCATCGTACCCATCTTGTGAAATTCCACCATAAGAGGCAGGCAAAGAATCGCAAGTTTTCTTTGTTTTAGCTTTTCCAAGGCTCGTCATTGTTAAAATTGATTTCTAATATTAAGGTGACCATTATCTGATACTCATGATTCTGTATATAAAACAAGATTTTTCTCAATTTCTCAATTTTGACATTTTCCACTGTCAATTTTTTTATTTTTGTCCAAAATCTTAACACAGTGAACCCGGCGTAGCATTCTTGTGAATGTACCATTTAGAGATTTGGTGTCCTGAGCAGTTAGAGCCAAGCATGGACTCTCACAGACGAGTACTGGAACTTCTGCTGCTGGGCATTATTGAAAAGGTGTAACATTTTTCACTTCAAAAAAATGTTTCAATTTTCCGATTTTTTTTGTGCTATTGTGTAAAGCATATATTAAATCACATATTTTGTTGCGTTTAAACTAACGTTATTGGATCCTTCAATAAATTTGAAAAACTTTAAAAATGTGTCGTGCAACATGCCGCAAAAAAAATTTTAAGAAGTGCAAATTAACTTCCATTAAAATGCTTAATAATCGTCCTTTTTGTGTGCGGTTTTTTTGAAACCCCATGTTTTGAGTGGTAAGGAATCGATCTGCACTATCCATTCCTTGTGTATCCCGTTTGAAATAGGAGTTCTAGCACCCCCTGTTCGATTCTGTGCGTTACTTTCCGTGCGTTACTTTTTTTGTACAAAAGTTTATTTTTTTGATTCTTCCAATTGGATTAGTGACTTCAAACTTTTAAAAGTTCGGGTTTTGAGCATTTTGATCCCTCCCTATTTGTAAAAGCTTTTGTGGGATAACTGATACGTTTGCCTTTGCTGGCCAGTTCTCCCCCAGGCGCTGGAATACTCTAAAAAGGTTTTCTAACTGTATATATATTCCCCTCGCCCGCAAGGTACCTTTACAGGTGTTTTAACGGACATAAAAATCATTCTGCTATATACGTGTTTTGGCGGACATGGTAAGGCAAAAACTTGTAATGCACCAACTACCTTTCACAGCTTAGCCGTGATGATTCATATTACGACATCTAGCAGCTGGTTGCTGACATGGAAACAGCCATTGGACGCGTGGTTCTTTGTTTGGCTTGGGCCAATCAGGGCGGTTTTTCCTGTCGACGTGTAGCTTTTTAGTCGATCATAAGGAGAGTGTTCTGTCTTACTGTTTTTTCTTGATACTTTGTTGTTATTGCTGTCTAAGCCAGAAACACCGGCATTTTGGGAAGAACTCTAGTAAACTGCTTGAATTATCGAAAGTATAAACTGTTACCTCAATAAATCACTAATTAACATGCTCACTTAATTTAATTGCATTAATCATATTGTTTGTACTGTTATTTTACCGTCAGTTATTAATTGTACCTATTTGTTGATGGAAATATTGCTATTTGGATAATACGGATAAATCACCCAATTCCCAATTTTCTTGATAACACTACAGGTTAGAGAGACCGGCTATACATAACAATTGCGATTTATATTAATGTGGTGTGTATTGAATCCAATGTTATTTAGCAGACCCTACGTGAGTCAATTACTGCTCTCTTTATGTGTGATCAAATGTACTGACTGTCGGCAGAATAGTGTGTATGATCGTGATTGGTAACAAAGTATTTCCTAAAGAATACGCTTTATACTTTAATCATAAGCAGTATCGTTGCGTTTTAGTATAAGTCTTAGTTCTGTTTAAATAGATAAAGCGCCACGTCCTAAAGGAACTGTTAATATTTCCCGAAAGCCAATAATATCTGTCAGAGATTAATTATTAACGATCTATCGAATAATACATTAGGTATACACTGCAACCTTACACTGTAATAATACAATTCAAGCATCCGAATTCAGTCTCCCGGGTGTAGATCCATCGGGTGAATGATCGCGCATGGGCTGACTTCGGCTAATGTTTTGCGTATTAGCATAAATTATTGTCGTATGCTAAAGTGGTTTTAATTAACTAGAAGACATATAAATTTTGGCAGGTTAAACTGCTAAAGGTCTTCAAAAGCGCGAACAGTAACAGTTTATAGTCTTATTGCAGTAAGCAATAAGGTTGCAAGTGTAGGCATTAAATACAGTAAAATACTGTTCTGTCGAACAGTAACAGTTTACAATCTTATTGCAGTAGGCAATAAGGTTGCAAAATACCGTAGTGACTGGTAAAGCTGAACCGGTACTTTGTAGATCAGTAGGCCTAACTGTCATCACCGGTACCGGTACTGCTGTACAAGTACATTTAGTATTATTCGATTTTGATTATTGTATACCGGTAGGCTGTTTAAGAGATTAGGGACTGTACACCCCTTGTTTCTTTTGGAGCTTACTTATTTCTGTCAGTTTTATTTCCTAGTAAGTTAATATTGAGCTGAAGACGTGTAAGTCTGCTCAGATTGTTCAGATAATTGTAGGCTGAGCTGCTGTCTGACTGTGGTTGGGTTTGGAGAGATTACGGCGTGTGTAGAGTTTGTCTGATAAAGTGCCGTTAGTAAGTTGGGGCAGTCATAACTGTAAGGTCAATCCCCTCTTAAAGAGTAAGTCGTACTACCGTGTTAGCACGCATACTAACTAACAGTTTCAGAGTCTGCATATACTGTAGTTTATTTAGGCTTGATCGTAGTCTGCCAGTGTTTTAGCCTGTGTTTGTTTGTGTGGTCTGTTCAGGTACCGTAATAGTTATTACTCAAATATTTGTAGGCTGGATTGTTGTCTAGCTATTTTTGGGTCTGAAGGGATTGCTGCGTGTGTAGAGTTGGTCTGATCAAGTGCCGTTAGTAAGTTGGGGCAGTCATAACTGTAAGGTCAATCCCCTCTTAAAGAGTAAGTCGTACTACCGTGTTAGCACGCATACTAACTAACAGTTTCAGAATCTGCACATACAGTAGTTTGTTTAGGCTTAATAGTAGTCTGCCAGCGTTTGGTTTGTATTTGTTTGAGTATTCTGTACGGGTAGCGTAATATTTATTATTCAGAGTTTATGCGATTATTCGCAACATTCATGTCCCCAAGTTTATTCCTACAGTAATTGTGCTTGTTATACATACCGTTATAGTTAAACTAACCCCGGTACTACATCAGGGCTGCTTGGCGTAGGTAAAGACTGACGACTTTGTGCTTCGGTCACTCCAGCAGATGCCGTGGTTCTTTTAACTGTTCAAGTATATTTAACTACTGATTATTTGTTATACCGGTACTTGTACCTAATTTAGGGTTTAGTGTACAGTGCTTCCGAAGTAATTAGTGTAGGCAGTATATTTGTGTTGTAAAGTGGTTGATAGGCACATTCGTTAGCTCTATTAGCTTCTGGGTAGGAACAATCCGTGATACATAACGTAGTACCTATAGCGATACGGTTATAGGTCGTCAGGCGGTGGTATTTTCCTATCTGGACAGTACAATATATTTACTACTACTTATTATTTAAATACCGTAGTACCCTGTCCTTTGTAATAGCCAGAAATCTAACCCTTTGTTGGACTGGTTTGTAGACTTCCTGTAAAATTACCCTAAAAATTTCGTACGTAATATTTTGTTGTGTGTAATTAGAGAATTGATCTCACCCGTATCGTAAGTAATTTGTAGTATTAAGTAACTTAGGTAAATTAGAATTATCAGTTTTAGTGTCAAATAAATAACACTTCACTGAGAGCGCTCAGCTTCTGTGTAGTGACTTCCCCAGAAATAATAACATTTATTTCAAGTATTGTAAAAACCCTTTTTAAACGGGTATATATCTATTATAAATCAACTCAAACGATTTATAAATAGTAGGCCTGCCATACAACAACTAGGTCTCACTGTCAGTTGGACTACTGCTTAAATAACGGTAATAAAGTAAGTTAAAGTAACGAAGTAACCCCAAAATATTCAGAAATTCAATTATTCTAAAAATAATTGACATACCGGTACTTACCATAGGCTTATTATATTTATTTCTATAAATTTGAGCTGAAATCATACCGGTACTCTGTAATTAATTCTAGTCCAGAATTATACTTATATACTATAAGTGTAAGCTGTATACCGGTATTCACTATAGGCCTACTATATATATATATATTTGTGCTAAAATTATACCGGTACTCTGTGACACATCTAGTCTGTAATAACACTTATATATTATAAGCATACCGGTATTCTAATATATTGTGTATATATCACGTTACACTGGGTAACGGTACCGGTAATAAATCGCTAGGCTTGCGGTCATACTGAATTACCAGACTTGCTTTAACTGAAACTATAGTGGTAGGCATTCAACTGTATAACTAAACATGTCTGACACTCAGCAAAACCTGTCGGACAGTCTGATCGATACAACTATCTGTGATTCAGATAGGAGTGTGGAGCGAATAAGAGAGGAGTTCGGCTCACCTCATACTGTAAAAAAGGTCATCCCTCCAGTAGTATTAGACCCTAGGCTAGTCCACCATAGGTCCATCATAGGCACTCGGGCACAGGTAAAACGGGACCAAGAGGCAGTTGTCTTATCGCAGCAACATCTTGGTCAAGAACCTACTTCCCAGCGACCCGATAGCTCCAGTAGTTCGGATACTGTAGAGCTGACTCCCGAACATGGAGTGCAGATGTCTGATAAAGTCTACTCGGACCCCCTTCTTACTCTTCCTGCTGCAGTGCTAACTACTATATTCATTGCGGTGGAGGAACATCAAGCCGACTGGGCGAAGAATAGGCGAGCGACCCAAGATAATTACGCGGGATACGCCAGGGAAGAATTGATATCTATTGTTGAATCACAATGGAACTTTCCCGGACTCGGACTTCCGTTTGATATGTCCGAGGCTACTTGGGAAGATATACACAGGATGGGAGTGGCAAAAGATACAATGGATCCAGCTGTATGGAAGAGGTCGGCAGCAGGATATGTGCAGGGATTCTTCGGCTCCTTGGAGCGCTTGGAAGAACAACTGTTTCGACAAATTCAAGGACCTCAAGAGCAGGAAGAGCTGCTATACCAAGTACGTGAAAGAACCCTACGCATTCGACTAATCCTCTCAGCCTTTGAGGAAACTTCCAAAAGAAGACAGGACACGTCGCTGCAGGTTGCTGTCAAAACTTGGTTACATCGGGTAGATCTCAAAGTACAGGAAACGGCCACGTGGAAATCCCAGCTGGCTGAGAGATCAACTTGTGAAGAACAAACTGATGTCACCCTTTCTCAAGCGGAAAGCGAAGAGGCCGCCGAGAAACCGCGAACTAGAGACGCTATCGACATTTATTTGTCCGACTATCAGCGATTCCTAGGAGACGAAGAGTTGAGGAGACGGCTGCATGGACTTTCCCCTAATAGTGAAGGAACCAAGCTTATATTGGACTCAATCGATGCCGAAATGTTAGCTGCAAACCAAGCTGAATGTGATGAAAAACTCCGCCTCCTTAGAGTTCGAGAAGAACAAGTAAAGAAAGAACTGATAGAGAGAAGAAAGGTAGCAGCGGCGGCGGAAGCAGAAGCAGAAAGAAAAGAAGCAGAAGCCGAAAGAAAGGCAAAAGCGGCAGAAGCAGAAGCCGAAAGAAAGGCAACAGTGGCAGAAGCAGAACGGAGAGCGTCTGAGGCGACTATCCAATTGGAGTTGGAAAAGCTGCAAGAGACGCAAGACAGTATAAATAAACAGTTTACTGCTAATCAAATGCAGATGATGAGAAAATCTACTCCCAAGCGTCAAGGATACACATCCTCGGAGGAAGGCGATACTACCGATCCTGAAGGCGGAGAAAATAAATCTCATTTGAGTAGGCGTAGAAAAACATATTACCGTCGCAAATTGCCTGATTTGCCCCCAGCTGTTAAAAGACAGCTAACTAGCACAGATTTAGGTAGTGCAGAACCCATAGAACAATTTATCCAGGTCAAAAGACTCCCTACTATAGTCGATGAACCTGAAATAATTAGGCCTGTAGTTCCCAAAGTCACTTCTGTGCTAGAGACCCCTACACTTCCAGAGCTTAACTCTAAATTCCCTTTACATAGCACTACACTGCCTGTACCCGGTGGAACAGTCCATTCAAATACCCCTGTCCAGATAGCAGAGAGAGAAATTAATAATTTGTCTCCCGTCGTCCCGCGTCAGCCCGCTACTATGTTGGCGACTCCCGCTTCGGCGGTTGAGTGGGTGGAGGAGGGACGGCGGGGGATGAATCTCCTGTTAGGACAGATGCAGGAGACTGTCCACCAACTTAAGGGAACGGTGAGGGAAAGTAGAGCAGAGTTGCAAGAAGTGCAGCAAAGCATCGCGCTAGAACGCGACAAATTAGTCAATATACAAAAAGGCATACCAATGCCCCCTGTAACATTGTGTCAACCCGTTAGGTCTGAAGTATTACATGCGCAAGGTGTGGAGCCTACACGCATCTATACTGCTAGTGAAGTTGAAACTCCTATAGCAAACCCTATTAAGGGTGATTATAGACCTGTTATTAATGATATTCCTTATCGACCTGATAATGATCCGAGAAATTTGTATACCGATAATTCGATATTAAATAACACGATGGCCCAAGAAAGCTTTACGCGTCAGATGGCTAGAACAGAAGCCCGCCAAGCGGTCAAAGTGGGAGAGATCGTCAAATTCAATGGAGATGAGATGAAATGGTTACCTTTCAACGAATATTACAAAGATAGCATACAGAACTCTGTACTATCTAACGGAGAGAAACTTAGATTCCTCATCAAGTGTTTGGAAGGACCTCCCAAGTTAATGGCGTTAAAGTTTATTGGACATCCAGATGGATTAAGACAAGTTTGGGATACATTAAACATCAGGTATGGTAACAAAGATAACATAGCTAAGTATTTGTATACAAAATTAGTAGCCCCCCGACACTTCCTTAGTAGTGGGATTATAGAGTTTTCCGATGAAATACAAGAGATCTGTAGACAACTGGACTGGTTAGGTAAGTCGCATGAATACCAGAGTTCCATGGTCCTTGGAGCCGTAGTCTCTACTTTACCAAAGGGTGGAGTATGTACACGCTGGGACAAGAAAGTGTTGTACATGAATGAACAACAACGACGAAGTCCTACCATGGCTGACCTCATGTCCTTCTTAGATAGTGAAGTAAAATTACAACTCATAAGGCAGTCCAGAGAGAAAACATCGGAAAATAAGGTAAGTGAGAAACCTGTTTCTAGGAGAAGGATAATACCAGTGTGTTATACTGACGACGGCGAAAGCCAAGCTTCTCAAGAAGAGGACAGCAGGAAAGACACAGCAAAATCTTACTATGACAACAAGACCTATAAAGACGTAAGTAAATACAAGTCTCGAATCAGTGACAGGAGAGAACAGGTAACAACAACTCCTCCTACGTCTCCTAAGAGAATTCACGGAAGAAAGCCCGAAGAAAGAACGAGAGTGCATAACGTTACCCAAGGTAAGGTGAGTGACATCAAACCAAAATGTGCGCTGTGCGACGGGCCCCACCGTTTGAGTGCGTGTGCTGAATTTCTAAAGAAATCCCCTGTAGACAGACGTACAGTCCTGTGGAATAAGCGGTTATGCTATAATTGCCTCAGATCAGGACACCAACGGCGAACCTGTTACTCCGACGTAAAGTGTGCAAAGTGTGGCGCGAAACATCACATCTTGTTACACAGTGAGTTCGAACGAGACAACCCGAGTCAGGTAAGTGAGCCCGAACTACATGTCCAATTCAGTGATGTGAACGACACTGACCAAGGTTCTGAGTGGGAAGGATTCTATACAGACGAATTCTCCGATGCCAACGAATCCTGTTATCTAATAAATACCACAGTGTATCGAGCACTTACGTATGAAAAGGACACTGACGAGTTTACTCCAACTCCTTTTGACAAACAACCATCTTGGAAAGTTCCAACTTCCAACATAGGAATAAGAGAATTTCCTGTAGTGCAAGTGAGAGTTCATGGTCTCAACAAGAGTTACATAGTGAACGCCCTACTTGACTCCGGCAGCACAGGAACATTCATCGATCAAGAACTAGCCGAAGATATCTTTGCTGGACAACCCAAGTTCCGGACTAAATTGAATATGTCAGGAATTATGCAGGTTTGGAAATCTACCCTAACGGCAGATTACTATGTAGGTGTGTTGTCCACCCCCCAGGATAAGTTAGGAACACAAGGTATAAGGTCAGTAAAAATGGTGGCTATAAAGAACTTTGCTACTACTCAAGCAGAACCTTATAATTGGGACGAGGATGAGTGCATCCAACATCTTGAGATACCTCGATTCCAAACCGATTATCCTGGAGTGCAAATACTCATCGGCCAAAACGCGCATGAGGCGCTCGAGCCATTAGAGAAACGGCCTGCTCAACCACAGCCACTACAAACCTATGCGGTAAGAACTAGAGTAGGTTGGTACTTCACTGGCCCTTCCCGTAGAACTCTCAAAGAGAGATTACCTCAACAACAGGTATACCAAGTAAAGGGGGAAGTGGAGAGCAGTGATGTGGACGACCCAACTGAGGGAACACCATACTCCTCAGATAATGACGATATTAACTCCAATGTAGATCAATGGAGACATTGCCTTGGGACGATTAATCCAGCCGACACCGCTTCCAGAGGAGCAACTCTTCAAGAACTGATAGATACTCCAGGCTGGTTAGGTGGACCCGACTCCCTAAGTAAAGAAGAAGATGAATGGCCTCCTCATCTTACCACTGAGGAGATTAGACAGGCCAAGGGAGCGGAGGAAGTAACACGACAGCCTAATCGCCCAGCTGGTCGCTTAGGTTTACTGGAAAGAGACCGAAAACTGTCCGGAAACCATGGAAGGCAGGATACTCTTCCTACGACCACTTCCCTAATTCGACAAAGATCTAGGGACTCCATAACGTAATTATATATGGAGTGGGTGTGTGACTATATTATTTTATATTTTTTTTTATTATTATTTTATATTTAGGTATGTATTATTATGTAATTTTATTATAATCGTTTTCTTTAATTTTATTTAGTAGAATGTTATTTTAGAATATTTAGTAAATTAGTGCAATATATTAGTGTTTATTACGTATTTAATTACTTACAATATATTTAGTGCGACGGCAAGAAATAATTATTTTTCTCTTTCCTTACTGTCCGTATTATATTATAAATGCGAGACTATAGTAAGATGACATGTCAGTACTTCTTAAAGTACAATAAAGCCACTACTATATTTAAGTATTATTGGTAGGCAGAGTATTAGGAATGCAAAGTTCAGATCCTCGTGTCTCGGCTAAACCAAGCTCTGGGTAGACCTTGGAAACGACTTGCCTCTTCACACTGACATTGCTTCGTGCGATATTGCTCTTCTACCTTATAACAAATAATACATATAGTAGCGTGATGTCCCTCTAACAGTAGCGTAAATCGCAAATAAATCTGTTAAACTTTTGACCATCTGTAATTCTAGTCGATTAAGATATCGTGGCACCCACCGATATACTTGAAAGACAAATTCTAGAATCAGTGGTTAACGTCCCCAGACAAGTTCTGGAATAAATTGGTGCCCATCCTAAATATTAATTTAATATTTATTAAAATCTGTAAAATTCAGATCCGTTAACAATTCTAGTCGATTAAGATATCGTAGCACTTACCGATACTCTTAAAAGACAAATTTCATAGAATTAAGGATCCTATGTCCCCAGACCTGCTCTGGAATCAAATTGTGTCAATTTTAGCATCAAATAATAAAATTCACGGGAATAAATTTAAATTCATATTCGAATGAATTTCATAAATTGTCATTTTGTGCAATTTACAACATTCCAAAAATTCCAGTAATTAATAGATCATGGGAGCGGAGATTCATATTGAGTGTACTAGAGTGCGGGAATCTCCAACATATAGTCAATAGCCGATAAAAAAAATTTATAAAATCATGCATAAAGAGGATATTGACAATTAAAGAATTACTATTAAATAACATCCCAGATCTGTATGCATGAGGATTGCCCTAATTCTACCGCTAGTTTTCCATAATGTCACCATGGCAACACCCACGCTAGAATTAGAAGCAAGTTAAAGGAACAATAAAGGCTTGCCTCATTGCGTAGCATAAGAGTATACATAGCGCTATTAGTATCCAAGGATACATAGTAAATACGTGACATTCTGGAAGACACTGACTAACGGACAAATGGTATGCATGTGTGCAGTAAGTAATGATTGTATGGAATTTGTGCGTTTATAGGTGAATGTTACTACTAAAGTGTGTTTACAGTAGCTAATCGCAATTGTAAAATAGCCCTAACTCTACCGAGATAACCTCAAGTGGATTCAAGCCTTTGGGACGGACAGTGGTGGGACTTGTGCCGGTTATCGTTGTCGTGCTGTGCTACATGTTGGCGTAAACACTGCGACAGCGGTACATCGGCGCTGAGAAACCCACTGTCCGGGGGCGAAAAGCCTAGTAGGCAGCGACGCTTGCTTGCCTAAAATATTAACTCATATTGATATTAATAAACTCAGATAACAGATATGACGGAATTGATAGAAGATGACCTTGGTATTAGAGAGCGATATACTCTACCTTTACAAGCGTTTGTGGATAGCTTGATACGCGGTGAAGCCGATCCGACTATTATGGAGGACGATGGTCGTTATATCGAACCGCCGATGTCCCAAGAGCAACTTGCGCGTGAGTCGGACTATCGAAGATTAGCCGCTCGCTATACGCATCGTAGTGGTGCGTGTGTGGACTTCTTAACTACCGGCCATCCTGTCGATTTACATGATACGGACGATGTAGACACCGAAAGGGAAATGGTTCTATTTAAATATCATACCCAGCGGCGTCGTATCGATAAACCGAGAATAGATCACGAAAATTCTATTCGTAACAGACTGGGAAGACGAACCAATATGTCTAGAATCTGAGGAGATTCAGCCTATCGCGCTCGGAATAGCGACAACGATTACATCCTAGAAGGGTATCAAGGTCCACAGTGTCTCACTGCGTACGATTATCGCCATGCCAACTATGTTTCTCGACAACGTTGTCGGCTGTGCGCATCGAGAGACCATATTACGTCTATGGACACCAACGATATCTGTTCCTATTTCCACGAGCAACCGTCGATGGAAATCTATTGTGCATATTGTCGGCTTAATAATTTGCACATTTTTGCTGTCTGCCCCCAATTTATGACTCAATGCCATCATTGTCAATTAAAAGGACACGCCAGCTTTGATTGTCCCTTCAACCATGATTTAGAGAGCGTAGATGCCTAAGGAGAGCTTGGGAAGCGAACGCTGATTTACATTGTGATTCACGCCATCGCTATTATCCTGGACGCGCCTACGAAGGAGTTTATGCGTTCCATCCATATTTGTTTGCCTCCGTCGAGCAGAAATCGCGCTTATCAAGTTATGAACTATTGAAGCGCGTTGGAGAATGTATTTCAACCAAATATGTACGCAAATTCCTCAGGAGCATTAATCCGAGTGACATCCATTCTTACAACTTAATAAACTTTATCCGTCAAGACCCTGCCTATGGAGACTTATTCGTCAACTCACACCCTGAGTTACAAGAAGTATATCGACGGCCTTACGAGTACCGAGCCCGCGAACGCGAGTTGGAAAGAACCATTAAACCAAGGAAGTTTCTAACTACCTATGGTCCACCCACGGCCCTCGTGCAGACCACTCGTACAGGACCCGTAAGAGCGGCTGTCTTGAAACGAGCTCTCAAAGCCGTTAGACCCCTCTCCCCGGACGTTGAGGTCAATCAACCCGGTACTTCGACCGGCGGATATACCGATCGCAATCCCATACCTTCTGATGCAATCATATTGCACCCTTCACCCAGGAGTTATAGCCCTCCTCGTAAAGTGGCTCGCCCCAAAGAGAAAAGGACTCTTGCTAGCTTTAAAAAACTGCGTAAACGCCGTCCGCGCAAGAAAGACTAACTGTTTAGAGTATTTTTATATTTTAGAAACTGTGATTTTGTATATTTTATAGACTTAAATCCCATTTTCTGGGAGCGGTGTAAAAGCTTTTGTGGGATAACTGATACGTTTGCCTTTGCTGGCCAGTTCTCCCCCAGGCGCTGGAATACTCTAAAAAGGTTTTCTAACTGTATATATATTCCCCTCGCCCGCAAGGTACCTTTACAGGTGTTTTAACGGACATAAAAATCATTCTGCTATATACGTGTTTTGGCGGACATGGTAAGGCAAAAACTTGTAATGCACCAACTACCTTTCACAGCTTAGCCGTGATGATTCATATTACGACATCTAGCAGCTGGTTGCTGACATGGAAACAGCCATTGGACGCGTGGTTCTTTGTTTGGCTTGGGCCAATCAGGGCGGTTTTTCCTGTCGACGTGTAGCTTTTTAGTCGATCATAAGGAGAGTGTTCTGTCTTACTGTTTTTTCTTGATACTTTGTTGTTATTGCTGTCTAAGCCAGAAACACCGGCATTTTGGGAAGAACTCTAGTAAACTGCTTGAATTATCGAAAGTATAAACTGTTACCTCAATAAATCACTAATTAACATGCTCACTTAATTTAATTGCATTAATCATATTGTTTGTACTGTTATTTTACCGTCAGTTATTAATTGTACCTATTTGTTGATGGAAATATTGCTATTTGGATAATACGGATAAATCACCCAATTCCCAATTTTCTTGATAACACTACAGGTTAGAGAGACCGGCTATACATAACAATTGCGATTTATATTAATGTGGTGTGTATTGAATCCAATGTTATTTAGCAGACCCTACGTGAGTCAATTACTGCTCTCTTTATGTGTGATCAAATGTACTGACTGTCGGCAGAATAGTGTGTATGATCGTGATTGGTAACAAAGTATTTCCTAAAGAATACGCTTTATACTTTAATCATAAGCAGTATCGTTGCGTTTTAGTATAAGTCTTAGTTCTGTTTAAATAGATAAAGCGCCACGTCCTAAAGGAACTGTTAATATTTCCCGAAAGCCAATAATATCTGTCAGAGATTAATTATTAACGATCTATCGAATAATACATTAGGTATACACTGCAACCTTACACTGTAATAATACAATTCAAGCATCCGAATTCAGTCTCCCGGGTGTAGATCCATCGGGTGAATGATCGCGCATGGGCTGACTTCGGCTACTGTTTTGCGTATTAGCATAAATTATTGTCGTATGCTAAAGTGGTTTTAATTAACTAAAGACATATAAATTTTGGCAGGTTAAACTGCTAAAGGTCTTCAAAAGCGCGAACACTATTTGTTTGTGTTATCATTTTCGGGTTTCTTTGTACCGAATTTGGACGTCAAAGTTATTCCATGCGTTACATATTGTCAGTCCCGTGCGTTACATACTTACATATTATCAGTTCCGTGCGTTACTATTAAATTTCTTTCGACCCTCTTGGATGTAAATGAGGAATGATGACCAATGTAATATTGTACCGGTATGACATACAGCATGACATGATTGTGTTGTGTATGTAGAGTAAGTCGACTCTTACAACATTCAAGCCTAGCCTTTTCATTATACACTGTACACTGTATTAGGTCCAGTCTATACCGGTACACTGACAATTAGTTAGAAAAGCTACTTAATACCTGCAGGCCAGCCTATCCAACTGGGACCAAAGGACTGTTTTTAGGGTAATCTAGGCCTAGGCTCATACTGGTACAGGTTGTACAGGCCTACAAAAGTAGTATAGTATAGTGTAGGCCAACAAAAACAAAATGTAACTACTGAACTATGAGTATGACTATTATTGACTACTGGTCTGCTGGCAGCTGGTACTATTAGATTAGGCTAATGCCCCATAATGCAGTAATCTATTTAATTATTGTAATGTATTATGTATTCAAATTCAAGTTACCATATACTGATATACCATTCTCAGTTGTGTAATGAAGTACTGGTAGAGTGGTAGGTACGCTGCACCACGTGAGGTAACAGTGCAATTTTAGGTACTAAAGGTTTAACTTTAGGTTTCTCGAAATAGAGTATATTGATCGGGAAGCCGTCCGGGAGTTTCAGGAGAAGGTCGATTTCTCGTCTTGTCGCCCAATTAAGAATACATTGAAAGTACATCAGGTTGTTTTCGCACCAAGTGAGATTAAGTTTTACCAGTTTAGCCACTATAACAGCTCTGTTGTTGGTGGTAATAATGAGAAACCGATCGCCATCAAATCGATTTTAGTTAATGGTGAGGTGGATGTTAACTATATTGATGATAATGAATGTAAAGAAACTGTGGTCGAATTTGATGAAACTGTTATTTGGAGTCCTGAGATTCCAAGCGTTCTGAGATATCCTTTCCTGAAGGAAATTGTTCCAGGAAGATTTGCTTTGGTCGAATTTCAGCCGGAGGAGGGCCGAAAATTCTATTGTGTTGGCAATATTGTATCTGCAGAGGATAAAGTAGATTCTCAGGACTTCACCTTGCGATTTCTGCGAAAACATATCACATTTCATGGGGAAATTGGTTTCACTTACCCAGCCGTTCCGGATGAGTATACTGTGAATTACAAATCAATTTCAGGTCTACTACCTATTCCGCCTCCTTCACGACGAGGTGTGTACAAATTTGACGTCAACTTCTCTGATTTTAATTTGAAATAGGCCTTCAGTTAGTGTTTTTTGTTAATATGTTTGCATCCAGTATTTGTTAAAAAAAAGTACGTCGTGTTATTTAGTTATATTTCAGTTGGTAACAGTTTATTAAAAGTAATAATTTTTTGATAATAACGAACCTATCCTATTATTAATTAATAATAACGAAACTGTCTATCAAATATCAAAATTTTGTTAGTCCGGCAAAAAAACAGAAATATGTCTAAAAAATTAAATTATATATTGGTTGCAGAATAATTGATTCAATCAATGAAGGTCAAACATAACTTGCTCTGTTAAACACTCGATACTATGAATGTTATACTGTATCATTAAGACTAATGAATGTATTTAATTTGTTTCTTTCTTTTAGACTGTCGCTACAGTCTACAGTATAGTCCAGCGCTCTTCCATAGCCTATAGGATTATTATGGTTTATTGTTAATAAACCATAAAGGCTTGCCTACATACTGACTGTAGAAGCCCAGTGTAAACCATATCAGTGATAACTTTACTACAGTAGTAATTATTCAGGGTACATTTTGAGGAGCAGTTTCGTTTAAATGGCTTTCTAATAGTTGAATGGGTGTCTGAAGAAATATATCATTTTATACTACATTAATTTTGTTAATTTATCCATCATATGGCACGTAATTAGTGCTGTCCATCATTTGATATTGAGAAATTTTGAACTCCAAATATTATCCGTGCGTTACTTTCCGTGCGTTACGGGAGCCACATTTAGTAAAATTGAAAGGTTTCCACTTTCTCTTTGACTTTGATCGTTAAAATTAATGGAGCAGTTAGATGGGTTATTGCTCTACCAGTACACAATTTTTAAACCAGTTTAGTAGGGGAACTCGAATGATATTGAGATTACCATTTTGGTCTATTTTTTTTGTCAAAGTTCAATCCGTGCGTTACCGAAACTAAATATTGAATTATTTCCATTAATATAATGTTAGGACTGAAAATAAAAATGAAAAATTAATTAGTTAGTGATATAGAATAATTTCATCAACTTGGTAATACAAAAATATCAATTTAAGCGAACAAAAACGAACAAAGGAGCGTTCATATTCCGTGCGTTACCAGAAATGACTTTTCAATAATGCCCTGCTGTAAGTAATCGACCTTAAGTTTCCGATTAATTCTCTGTGACTTCCAAATCCTGGAAAGCCTATTCAAGGCTGCCCATGCCTTTCCCTTACGTATTCTAAGTATTCTCAGCTGACTTCCGGATCCATGATCCCAGGTAAGGTAACAAAAGTCGTCCACATGCTCAAGCATACAGTACCATCCTTTGAGCTTATGCTCATCCGGCCAGAGACTTGCTGAGGACTTTCAAAGTTAACTGTAAAAATTGTGGGCTTTTTGGAGATAATAAAATTCATCCTGATATGGATGGCTCTATACCTACAATAAGTCGTTGTAAAAACTGTCATAAATATTAGAGAATTACTGTAAATTCCAATATATTGATCGGTAAGCACTCTATTGTCGTTACTCTATGTTTGTTGCTACATAGAATTGCACAAAGTCACAGAGATTGCAACCTGCGATTATAATTTACGATTATTAAAATGGAACTCCCTCAGTTTCCTACAGTAATACAGTACATTCAGTTATAGTGCGATCAGTACACGCATAGACTCACAGGTGTGTCTGAGTCGTTTAGCTCATATGGTTATATATACTGCACATTCAAATAAATCGTTCAACATTATAGTTATGATGCCCGTGCAGTATACTGTATACATAACGGTTAACTCGATAAATTCACTCACACGTGTCTGCTACATTTTGTGAAAATATTTTTTTTACAGAAAAGATTCTCAAAATTTTAAAATACGAAAATAAGTTGAGGTACTGTATAACTATTTAGTAATAAATTATTTTGCTTTGTTTTGTTAAATTGAGGCAAATAAAGTGCTTTATATCACGCGAAACCCGTGGTGTACAATATACCAGCATCATCTGTAGACCTTTGTATCTTACATCATCCTACACAGAGCGACCATCAGACAATCCTATGAGGTTTAGCTGGTGTTCCGATTTGTGTTCGGTGAATTAGTTTGAGTTCCCATGTTTAGGTTAGCCGACACGTGTCTGGTTCGCGATTGTGTTCGGTTTATATGTCAAGTGGTTTGACATTTTCAGCTTGACGACTGGACGAGTTTTCGTCATTCCGTTAACACTACCGGACTGTGTGGCCTACGGGCAACTGTTTTAGATTGTCTGATGATCTGGTGTATGTTGATTAGAGCTGTAGGCCTACATTGTAATGCACTTGTGCTTTAGGCTTATACTAAAAAGTAAAGTAAAAGTAAAGTTTTCTCTGGTCTTCAGTTCAAGGTTTATGCACAAAAACTGTTACTATTTCATCAACCAATTGAGGTTGATATCCAAGGCAGAAACTCGCCCAGCCTAGACCCTGTAAAGCATTCTAGCAGAAACGATAACTCATGATCCCCAAGCAGGGATCGAACCCACGACCTACGCACTGATGTGAACTCAAGGTTACGGATTTACCCACTATGCCAAAGTGGAACTTAAATAATTTACTACTACTATTATTATAATCGGTCTGATGCATAGACCCATGGAGATACTATTGCCATCTCTACAACTTTGAGCCACTACCATGCCATCCATAATAGGCAGGCTGTAGTGCAGCGTGCATTAAGAATACTATGCCGGTTTCTCGACAAAATTACGCCGCCACAACTCCCTATCTATCCCCCATGACTTTCGCGAGATTATCCGAAACTTCAAGGCCGATGTCTGTTTGGAGATGTGTGCTGTGCATGATTGTACGTGACACTAGTACTTTTCTACTGGTATTTAATAAGTGCATTACTACTTAATTTCCTTCACTTAATGACCTTCATACTGCACACTACATATTTTATAAGTACAGTAGTATATGGAAAATACTGCTCTTTTCTCACAAACACTTTCGCAGACTTTTTATTTCTCCGGAATATAAAGACCAGTAATACTGCATATCCCGCACTTTCCCCCGCAATTAGGTATAGCCCCACCCAACTCATACGCGTCACGCGAGTCCGTCACGGTAGTTCGTCATGTGGACACGCCGCGCGTTAGGTGGACGCGTTAGTCGAACGGGTTAGGTGGACGCGTTAGTCGAACGGGTTAGGTGGACGCGATAGTAATTGGATAAATAACTCCCAGACAAAATAGTAACCATAGTTAGTGCATAGTAACCATAGTTACCACATAGTAACCATAGTTACCACATAGTAACCATAGTTACTACTAGTAACTACATAATAGCCTAATCGTAAATAATAAAACCGTGATTAAAATAGATTATTGTGTAATATTGTGGGAAAACGTGAAATTCTGATTCAAATAGGATTCATTTGAAAATTTAGATTTTTCCCACTATTTCGACTTCCTCTTATAAATTGTATTGTTTTTAAGTATTGTTTGGTTAAACATAACGTTTCTGTCAAAATGTTGAAACTATTGGTATTTGCAACATTTGTAGTAGTTGGATTCAGTTTGAGGTGCAACAAGTCAAATGGGGGTACCGAAGAAGATTGTGATTTTTGCGCGGTATGTTGTCACAGTGCATGTTTTTAGCATATAAGCGTTACACATACAGTAGTTGCCACAAAGAAGGAGTAAGGCTCAATGTAGCGGTGCCATTAATTAGGTTTAGTCTATATGGTAATCCTACCCGTAATTAAACTTGCCAATTCCAGCCAGATAGCCTCGTAACATATAAGCTAAATAAACATGTTACCCATTCCAGTACATTTGTGTTAAACCTTATTATTTTATGTTAAAATTAAAATAATAAATGTATTATTCTTTGACGAATGTATATGTGGGGCTGCGCATTAATAATGGAGTGACATGCGGTCAAGTATAACGTATGTGTATTCAGATATTATAAGAAGAGCAAACCAAGCATTAGGCCTAGATGAAAAGGGCAGTACAGAATTCAGAAGGCAGTATAAGTACTGGAATACTATACATACTTACTTCCTGGTTTCCATAGGTTGCCAAGCAACGAAAGGCGTTGTTAAGCAACGATATAAACAACTGAGATTGTGGTATGAACTAAGTACGCCTAAAATAAACTGTCACCGCACAGCGGTGAAAAAAAAAAACGGTTTTCCTAGGCTGCCAAGCAACGGAAAGCGTTGCTAAGCGACGATATAAACAGATGAGTTTGTGGCATGAACTAAATAAATGGTTATGGTTACATAATTCGTATTATTGGGCCATGTAAAATGGAGTTGCGTTTAGGTATAAATTGTCTACATGTATTATTTCGGGAAACCATAGTATTGAGGGGGTCGGACTGTGCGTCCGGAACGAGTGGCTGGTTTCGGCGGTTGGGTCGGGGTCTCGGGGGTTGGTGAAGCGATCTCGGCCCAGGTCGGGGGTGCTTCCGGGGGCGGAGTCGCTGGTTCCGGTACATTTAGGGGCGCGGTCGGCGGACTCGGAGTCGGTGTGGTGGCCCCTCCTTCCGAGGTGGTGCGGGGTCGGAGGAAGACTCGGTTGCGTCGGAGTACGCTGCCACTCTCCTGGCGGACCATGTAGTCGTGGTTCGGGAGCGCTTCGACGACTACGCCTTGGCCCGTCCAACGCTTGGTGATGGTATTCTGGACGAGGACAGGTGTCCCTATGGATATAACACGGAGGGGCCGAGTGCGGAGGTCGTAGGCCGCACGTAGGCTGCGTTTGGATTTTTCGGCGACCTCGTCCAGTTGTTGGAAGCTCCTCCTCCATTTGGGGTCGAATGAGGAGGAATGTGCCGGCAGGGCTTCCCGTATGTTGCGCCCATACAGTAGTTCTGCAGGCGAGCGCCCGCCGTATCGCGGAGTATTCCGAAACGCGAGTATACCTTGCGCGATTCCGTCGACATCGTGGTTGGTCCCTCGAACGATTCGTTTCATCGCTTTCACGGCGGCTTCGGCACGGCCGTTGGTGCGGGGGAGGTATGGGGACGATGGGTCGAAGTGGACCCCCCAGTTTTTAAGGAAGGTCCTCACCGCCTCTGAACCGAACTGGGGGCCGCCGTCGGGATGGAACTCCTGGGGGACGGCGGTAGCTAGAAATAGACGTCGGAGGTTCATGATGATGGCAGCCGAGGTTGTATCGGAACCAAGTCGGAACAAAGTGGGCCAACCGGTGTATTCGTCGGTAGCGACCATGTAGTTCGTGCTGTCCGCCACGAATAGGTCGGCGTGGACCCTTTGGAACGGCCGAGTGGCTTCGGGGTGTCGTTGGAGGGGTTCCGGTGCTTGGGACGGTAGTGACGACTGACAGGATTGACAGCTCTCGATGGTGACCGCAATGTCGTTCGAAATGGTCGGCCACCAGACCGACCGACTTGCGCGCTCACGGGTCTTGTTTGGTGCTGTCAATCCTGTCAGTCGCCACAGAATACCATCACCAAGCGTTTGTTGGTTCCGCCGTCGATGTGCTGACCCAACCGGTTAATCACGGTCTCCGAGTTCGCGTTTTCCGCTGCGGTAAGGGCGAGCCCCTTGACGACGGCGTTAGTTGCGCGAGAGAACGCTGTTGTGAGGGCAGCGCGGCGTAGACGGAGAGTGGATCGGTTGAGGTCTTCGGTTACAACGGCGACTGGAGGTGTAGCCGGGTCGGACACGTACAGGTTGAGAAGACCCGAGGTGGCGAGGAAGGCGTCCCATTCATCTTTCCATAGTTCCCAAGTTGTCCTTTCGGATTCGATGTCGAATGCGGGTGGGGAGCTGCGCAGGACGAAGATGTGGGGGTTGCGTGGGTCCGTCGCCATGTCGGGTGCGGTAGTTAAATGGACGTCGGTGGGTCCGGATTATCCGCGTGTTCAGAAACGCTGCGCCATGACGAATGTATATGTGGGGCTGCGCATTAATAATGGAGTGACATGCGGTCAAGTATAACGTATGTGTATTCAGATATTATAAGAAGAGCAAACCAAGCATTAGGCCTAGATGAAAAGGGCAGTACAGAATTCAGAAGGCAGTATAAGTACTGGAATACTATACATTCTTATTTCAGACTTTAAACATGAAAGATATAACACTGAAAGAATGTGTAAAAGAAGAGGGTGCAGTAGTGACAGATGTTCAATTACGTTGCCACCAAGCAGAAGAACAAATATGTAAGAAATATGGCGAAGATGACTGCGAACTCATTTGCTGCACTGAAGACCTTTGCAACTAAATATATAATTATTTTAACTGAACTCTGTTCGCATGAGTACCGGTACTACTTGTGATAGGTGATGGATTTGTAAAGGAAAATAATCATATGATTAATTTCAATTCCCCATCAATATTTCAAACAATAATCAAATAGAATGAATGGCTAATTTTCTATTAATTAATTAGTAAAGTTTTTAGGTGACAATTTCTGTAAAAATGATACAAATTTTATTCATATCAGAAACTTAATAAAAAATTGTGTCGAGTTTCAGAAACTGAAACTAATTCGGAGAAATTGTGATTGTGGTCTGGGATTAGGAGATTTACTGAATACATTTGAATACGAAAGGACATTATTATTCGAAATGAGATTGCTTCAGATTATGAGCCAAATAAAAAAAAATTTTAAGAGACAAAATTGCCGATTATTAACCTAATCGGCTAACTTAACCTAATCTCGGAAACAAAGAAACACAAGGAAACAAAGGAAACTTATTTTCCCAAGCTGCACCTGCAGCTGATCACGATGAAACTCGATAAAATCATTCGTGGTAACGCAACTATAATTTTTGGTGCTTGTCTGTTGGGACGAGAAATGCAAGAATCAAAAAATTTTATACCGCAAAAATCGAAATTGGTTGGATAATACGATATTTTTGAGTGTCATATTCGTGGTCAGCGTCCCAGAAAACCCATAATATCTAAAAATCAGATTGATTGTAAAATTTGTGCTACTTGTATTTTTCGTGCCGCCCATTGACACATGCCAAAAATGGCAGGATCAACAATGAACGATATATTTCAGTGTCATATTCGTAATCAGTATCCCAAAAAACCTAAGTGGTCATAAAATCAATTTGATTTTGTGGCGATTTTTCATTATCATAATTGCACTACTTGTTTTTTTTCGTGCCCAACAGGGCACATTCAAAATGACCAAAAAATTTCTCGTATGTTATATTTGAGTTCTATAATCGTGATCAGTGTCCAAATAACCGCTATATACCGCAAATAATTTAATTTTAGTGAGCTACATATAAAAACGATTGAAAATTTAACCACGAAAAATACTGTGAGTTGGGTGCTATCAGAAAGGGACCACAGCACGAGAACTAACATACCCATGTAAATGGCGTTTGCTCTGTTGGATCTAGCCCATTAACTTTTAGGAAAAGTCACGGAATCTCGGTTTTTC